>CM066034.1:195919475-196072926 GCA_033557465.1 Ichthyophis bannanicus | reverse complement strand
AGCCTAGAAATTGCCCTGTGGTCACTGCACATTCAGGGTGACACTGAGCTTGCAGCGGCATCTACCGTGGTCACCCTGTCTGGGCAGGTGGTTGCCTGGCACTACAATGTACCTGTCACTGCCCTTTACCCTGTGAATATACACCCTGGCCAGGCCGCCTTATCCGACCTCTACCCATGGTACTTTGACCTACTCGTTAGGCACATTGGCAGCCCACTACTGGGCAACATTGATGGCAGTGTGGCCTGTCGACAGTGTTTTGAGCCACCACACAATGGCCTGGACAGACAGCCACCCCCAACACCTATGCCAGCATTGTGCTACTGTAGGGGGGGTCTGCAGCCATACACACGACACCTGTTATGGGCACAGTACATGCCATGGATGTGGTACGACATACTCTGGTGGATCACTCCCAAGGGTGTGGGACCACTGTCAGGGGCCAGACATGCGGCACACACCCCAGACATCTGACTGCTTGTTGTGGCGCAGCTCAATGTGCACAATGTGCTTTACATAGGACTTGATTGCGTTCGACATTTTATTCATTGGCAACTTTTAGTGCATGTGTACAATATTAACCCCCATGTGTAGGGTTCGATTGATAAGGTATGCACCTGCTAGGATTGGGAGTTGACAGCAGGGCCAATTGTCTTAACCTCTTCGGGTTTTCATTGGCCAATGGGGCCTGTGGGTGGGTGGGTGTCACTGTTAGCTGTTTTTTACTGCTTTATGACAGGGTTCCACAACTCCAGTCCTGGTCATTCCAGGAAAGGATCAGGTTTTCATGCTGTACCCTCATAAATATGCATGGGCTACATCAGCAGACAAGTGGGGGGGCATGGTTATGCAGCCACAGGTATCTTTATTGGGGGCAGCATGGTAACTGAATGGTGTGGGGCCCTCCAGGACTGCATTTGGGGGACTATGCTCTGGGCTAATAATGAGCTATATCTGGTGTGGTAAAATATTGGCGTTTTGTCCATGTGTATGTTCTCAGCAATAAGGGTTGTGGGACCATTCCCCACAGTTTTAGTTGTGGGGAGGAGATATGTGGGCAGGATTGGCATGGCCCCAGCTGGGATTTGAACCTGTGGACATTCTGGTCTTAGAGAAGGACATGGCTGTGTATGTTGCACCACACTGAGGCCACAGGGACAAGGTGATCCCTGGAGATGGCGAGGGATACTGGCATGACCGGTCGAGAGAGTCCCTGCCTCTGCACCATTGTTACTGTGGGACTCATATCGCTTGTATGGAGGCAATTTGCACACAACCTCACAATACAACCCTCCTCGCATGAAGGGGGCAATCCCCCATTACCAAGCTGGCCAAATATTATATCATTGGGCAAACAATACACAACACTCCCGCGAATGCCTCCAATAACAGGGGATGTGTTTTCAAGGGTCTCCGTTGCGTGTGAATCCCTTTCAAGTAATCTTTTCTTTTTTGGTTTCGCTTTCCAGGGAGTGTGTTTTTTATTGTGGCCCATTGCTGTCACTGTGGCCCAGCTGGACTTGTGACGGTTTACAGTGTTCTTTCTGCTATTTTCCACGTTTTATCTGTTGTTCTCATGCTGTCCTTCATAAAATAATGCCTGACCTACATCTGCCATACCATGGGGGTGGGGCATAGCTATGACAGCACAGGCATCTTTGGGATGTGACGAGCATGGGACAGGAATGCTGTGGGGGGCCTCTAGGGCCGCATTTGCGGGGCTCAGCTTTCGTTGCTGTGCCTGTTTATGGGTGTCTGTGTTTGGTGTGGTGTAAAAAATAGGACCATGCCTTTGTTCTCTGCATTAAAGGTTGTGTCTTACTTTCACTTTTTTTTAGTGGTGGGTAGGGATCTTTCTATTGTGACTGGGTTGGTAGGCAGTCCCAGCTGGTATTTGAACCTGTGACCCTCTGGTCTTACAGGCCACTGGCTGTGTGTCATGGGCACCACACTGGGGCCACAGAGATGGTGCTGTCCCTGGTGTTAGTATGACCTGCCGTGGCCTGAGTCAGGGACTTCCTCTGCTCTGCAAAAGGTTTAACTGTGGCCTACATTGCCCTTGTATGCAGACAACGGTGCACATTTGACACCTCAGGGGGACCTCACAGAGGGGAAACACACACCATATCCGGATGGGCAACAATGAGATAGCATTGGGAGGGACATTCACTACACTCCAAGGTCAGCTCCATTACAGTGACTTTCCCTTTTCGAGGGTCTGCCCGAAGCGTGAACACGTCCAACCATATCATTAGGGTTTTTATTTGTGCTTTCAGGGAGTTTCTGTTCCTTGTTGCGTCCAGTGCTATCACTGTTTAACTGGCTGATTTATGCATTTTAAAGGGGGTTTCCTCGGGTCATTTTTATTGTCTTCTGTGAACATTTCATGTCTGTGCACCTTGTCACTCACCACCTGCTCACGTTTTGGTGTGTGTACCAGGTTTCTCTGTACATTGCGGACGGAAATGGTTCTCTTACCTTTAAAGATGCCTTCAACGGCAGGTTTTCATTCGCGTTGGAATTGAGCTCAGAATTACAGCGCGTTAGTGAGGGGGAGCCTCTCCCCGCCCCCTCTAGGCCATTGACCCTTCTCTCCGCACACTATGCACCTTCTGCGCTGTTTTAACGCGCCGCGGGGGTTTACGATCGTTAAACGCGGTCAACGCGCGTAGTATGACGTTACCGGCGTTGGCGCGTGTTTACGCGCGTTATACTGCACTTACGGTCGTTAACGTCATACTACGCGCGTTATTCACGTTTAGTAAACATAGCAATAGTGTTTTCACCAAACTGTCTTTATGAGACACTCCATTGTATACAACATTGGTAGGTTTCTTTCTCAATTTAAACCTTTTTATGATCTTTTGGATTTGTTGTATTCTTATTTATATGATATATGCATAGCTGCTACAGTCTTTTAGGTTAGTGAATTATGTTTTTGGAATCAATCTGTTTACTAATTATTAATATTTTAATTCATATTTTAATTTTTTAATTGTTTGTCTTTGTCTCGGCCCTTGTTTGTACAGTTATACTTAATCTTATTATTTTCATTTTTTGATTTTAACTATATTTGTATCAATAATTTTATCAATATGATCCATTGTTTGTTTTGTCCTCTGGATAGTCTTTTTTGATTTATATGCAATTCTATATATATATTATCAGTTTAGATACATGTTTTTACTTATATTCGTCATAATTTATATATTATTAGATTCCTTTATTTGTTTTTAAATGTAGCACAATTATTTATTTTACACGTTGTATACCCATTTTTTTGATTTTAACATTATTTATTTAACACTATGGTAGCTGTATGTCCCCGAAGAAGGCGCAAGCCGAAACGAGTAGGGACCATCTTCAATAGAAGCAGTCTGTTCCAAACCTGCTCTTTCCTCTTGCCCAATTGTGTAAGACATATCCGGAAGTCTCTACCGGGAGTTTGCGGATGTGAGTGGGGGCTGGAGGGTACGCTGCTGCTTCCCCTTCTGCCCCTTTTGCCCCGCCGGAGTCCCTTATTACCCTCCATAATTCCCCCTTCCGATGCCTTCATCCGAAGATAGGGGTGGGGTGGGAACAGGAACAGAGTAGGGCTAGGCTCATAGGGATGGGCTTAGCCATCATAACCCCTTTCATAAGCTGGATTCAAATGACGTGAGAACTTCTAACAGTGATAGAGTGACAAGAGACCCTAACTCTAAGGGCCATATATACACCCAGTACCCTTTTTAAACTACTGGTAACAAGCTTGTGGTTAAGCCATGGATCCTGCCATCCTTTCTTCTATTTTACAGCATGCCCCGAACCCCATGAAAACGCCAGCTGCCACTGTGCACTACTTGCAAACATATGACTCATGGTCTGCAGTGCACGGCGCAGGACTACTGCCTCATTATTGAGTGTGTCCTGGGTTATGATTAAGATACCCAATTTGATTTTTCAAAAGTTAAGTCACTGGCTAATCCTTATGAGATGCTGGATGATTCTAATTACCACCTCCGATATCCCGAGGTGATAAAAAAGATGTGTGATGAATTGTTAGAAGAGTTTGAGCGTTTATTTGGGGCAAAACAGAATCTTGCTGCATCTATTGCATGCGTTGCAGGAACCAGGGGAAGGAGTTTCACAGTTTGTGCGAAGGTTTCGTAAGTGTGGGAAGGAAGAGGCAGGTTTATCACAGGAAGGCCTGATGGCTTGATGTATATTCAGACACTGTTTGGGGCTATGCGCCCTGAAGTGACTGTAGCATGGTAAGCGAATGATAGAAGCTTGGTTTAGCATGACTCCAAGAGAATTAGAAAAGGTAAAATTAACGAACGGAAGAGGCGGGATACTTTGCAGATATGGATGTTAAGAAAGGTAAAATTTCTCATGATTAGCAGCAGGATATTGGTTGCCAGCAATCCTACCCTGGGGGATATCAACCCCCGGGGCCTCAGTGGTCACAATCTTGGGGGTGGATGGGACAGCGCGGCCTGTTTCAAGGTGGGCAGGGTGGTGGAAGAGGAATAGGGCAGGGAATATCTAGGAATCAGATTTGTTTTCATTGTAAGCAACCAGGGCATTGGAAAAATGAGTGTCCCTACGCGGCAGGTAGCGGCCCCGTGCCGACTCAGAGGGGGGTGGGCCTTGCCCCCTCCCACGATGCCATCGGCACTACTCCCTCCCCCATCTAGTAGCCCCACAACCCCTGTTATCCCTATTACATGGCAACAGCCCCCGCCACGCCCCTGGGGCTGCCCCGAGGCAACGGTTAGGATCTGGGTTCAGTTAACGGGTGGATGGAAGGAGCCCCCTTGTTGTACATTGTGCATTAATGGCCATCAAGTCTCCTTTGTAATTGATATGGACGTGACTTGCTCTACGTTGCATGCCTCTGTTTGTAGGGAACCCTTAACGCCAGGTCCTGCCTCAGTTGGGATATAAATGGAAACATCTACCCCACATGGATTACACCTCATTGTCTGTCTCTGCGCGTGGTAACCAATCCTGTTCTGTTTACACATTCATTTACAGATTATTCCCTCCGGTCCAGTGGAGTCTCTTGGGGCGGACTGTTGTGTCGCTTAGAAACAGTAACTATTAGTAATTCAGATGGCTCTTTTGCCTTGCACTCTCCTTTTTTATTAAATATGATTTCTACAGAGGCGCATGGGTTGTCTAAGGTTCCTCCTAAACTCTGGGCCACCTCCCTAACTGATGCTGGGTTGGTCCCCTTTATGCCGTACGTGGCACATTTGAAGGATCCTCAAGCTGTCGTCTGTATTCAACAGTACCCTTTGTCTGTCCCAAGGAAATTGCCTTGCAGTCCATGGTCCAGGATTTGGTAGCAGTAGGTATGTAGTTCCTATTGCTTATACTCATAATACTCCTGTGAATCCCATCCCTAAGGGGGATGGGTTCCGTGTTACCCAGGATTTACGGGCCGTAAATCAGCTTGTTGTCCCACTGGCACCGGTGATGCCCGATATTTCCGGGCTACTTACTCTTATTCCTACGGAAGCCAAATGCGTCACGGTTATTGATTTAGCTAATGCCTTTTTTAGTATTCCACTAGATCCCATCACGCAGCCTCTTATGGCTTTCACACATGCAGGCAAACAATATACCTGGACTCGCCTGCCGCAGGGATACATTGATTCCCCAGCAGCGTATTCTCTTGTTATTAAGGCATCAATTGAAATGTGGCATCCACCTTGTTCCTCCACCCTTCTCAAGTATATGGGATGATTTGTTGTTATGTTCTAAAACAATCACAGAATGTGAAAATGACTCTGTATCCTTGCTCTGCCATCTAGCCTCCCATGGACATAAGGCTTCTTTAAAAAGCTCCAGTGGTGTTGTGAGCGTGTTACCTACTTGGGGTTTGTGCTGTCCCCTGGAAACCGGGCGCTCTCTCCCGCCCGAGTACAGGCAATTATAAAATTATTATCTTCCAACAACAGTGACACAAATGCTGGCTTTTCTTGGATTAGTATCCTTCTGTCGTGCTTGGATCCCTGACTGTTGCTTATTGGGATTCCATATTGCGAAGGGCTACTTTGCAGTTACCAGGCTCTGCATCTATGAATGGACCGAAGAAAGATATGCTTTCTGCATTTGCTACTTTGAAAAAGCTGCTATCTAGGCCTCCTACACTTGGACTACCCGATTATGGGAAAATGTTTTACTTATATGTAAGGGAAGAGGGAGGAACTAGGGTAGCTATTTGGTCTCAAGACCACGGGGGGGGGGGGCGGGGGGAGGAATGCGCCCATTCGCATATTTATCAAAAAAAATTGTCCCTCCAGGTACAGGGTATGCCTGCATGTTTGCGAGCCCTGGCGGCTTCGGCTATTGCCGTACCGATGACTATCCCGATTACCCTGTCTCATGAGACTATTCTGTTTTCTACCCATTCTGTTTTAAATGTGTTAAAGAACCTTACTACGCAACACATGACAGCCCAGTGCCTTAGGGGGTATGAGGTAATTTTAACAACTACCGAAGGGTTGTCGGTTTAAATAGCAATCCGCTGCCTTTACCCTGATGCTGGCCTTGCAGGCCTTAATGCGCCCAGTAAATGATTCAGAGTTGCCCTAAGAAGAACATGATTGCTTAAAGTTGATTAACTTTGAGATGTCAGTAGTCCTGATTTGCCCTCCTCCCCACTCCGGACGCTCCACATATATTTGTGGACGGGAGCTGTGTCCGTCCCGCAGACAACGCCTACATTGCTGCTTATGCCATTGTAGAACTCCCAAATATTTTGCATGAAGCCCAGTTATTACCTTATGGTTCTGCACAAGCTGCAGAATGGTAGCGCTTACTAGAGCCTGTGAATTATTTGCTGATAAATGTGTTAACATTTATACAGATTCCAGGTATGCCTTTGGGGTGGTGCATGATTTGGTCTCTTATGGGGGCGTAGGGGATGGAAACAGCAGACGGTAAACCAATTTCTCATGCACAATTTGTTAATGAATGCTGGCCACCTTTTGTATACGCTAAGAACTGGCCGTTATTAAATGTACCGCACACAGTTATGACACTTCTATTGCCTCTCCAGGTTATGCCTTAGCTGTTCTTGCAGCCAACCAGTGTGCACAAGCCCTAATTGAACTTTTACGTAGTAATAATATCTCTCAGGGCATGCTGACAGTTTCTTATTATTTGTCTTATCCTTTACTGTCTGAGTATCATGTTTCCCTCTTGAGCATTCTTTCCTCTTGCAACCACTTGCAGGCTGTTTGCAGATCCCGAGGATATTATGTATTGGGAACAGCATAATATGAGTTTAAATTCAGCACAGATTTGCCAGGAAAAGGGGGGGGGGGGTGAAGAGGGCTACCAAAAGTGGCAGCCCCTCTCTTAATTGGTCAAGTACCATGGGGTAGGGCCATAAAAACAGAAAAGACGGTTTTTAAGGAGTTACAGGAAGATTTGTTTGTAGAGATTTGCCTCATTTAGTAGAATCACAACGGAGTCAATGCTTATGTGATAGGAATAATGTTCAGAAGGGAAAAGCAATAGGACAACTGCAACATTTACCCCCACCCTAAGGCCCGTTTCAGGCCCTACAAGTAGATTCACATGTATGCCACGATCGATAGGGGTTATAAGTATTTGTTGGTCATTGTAGATAGGTTTTTCAAAGTGGCCAGAGGCTTTTACCACGACCAAGGAAGATGCTAGAACAGTAGCAAAAATTCTCTGTAAGGAAGTTATTCCCCGCTTTGGGTGTCCCCTTTCTATAGATTATGATCAGGGACCAGCGTTCACCTCTAAGGTGTTACAACAGATTACTCAGATGTTTGCCATTGATTGGAAATTTCATGTCCCATATCACCCACAGTCATCAGGGATAGTAGAACGAAGAATCGAACAATTAAAGAAAAATTAACAAAGGCTACACAACATGCCCCAGGGAAGGTGGCCAGTGTATCTGCCAGCTGTATTGGCAGAGATTAGGCTAACCCCCGGGGCATCTGGATTCTCTCCTTTTGAAATTCGATGGGACGACCTTACCCTTACCCTGGAAATGGAGAGGGAACGGTGATAATGGTGGATGACTTGTTGCTAGACAGGAAGAATATGCTGCACAGCTAGCTAAATATTTGTGCACGGTGTCTGAACAAGTGTATAATGCTTTTCTTTTGCCTTCTACAGAACCGACACATCGTTTCGCCCGACAGACCGTGTGCTGGTAAAGCTGTTTCATAAGGAGGGCCAGTGAGACCCACCGTTTGAGATCTGGAAGAGATTATTGCAGTTACTCCCACAGCCGTGCTGAATGATAAGCATCCGACCTGGGTACAAGCTCACGCGTCAAGAGTGCACCGGAGGATTCCTGGAAGACACCTGACTCTCCCCAGCCATGAGGACCTTGGACGCAGGCACATTGGACAGAGAACAATGCAACTTGGATTCAGGCCCTGCAGAGCTCCAGCACTTTTATGTACTCTTATACACCTGTTTCCACGGTGGCTGATGCACTGAGCGCCCCACCACCGACCTCCAGTTAATAATGTCTGCTTAACTGTCCTTCAGAAGACTGTTTGGCTGTTCTTATAGTGGGCCTATGCCATCCCAAAGGGGGGATTGATGGGGAAAAATAAAGCTTAAAATGTGCAAGAGGACTAAGAGGCCCGCAGGGGAAAATGGGTTCTGTATATATCTATATATGGAAAGGAATGTGCTGTGCTAAGACAAATTGATTGTCTACATGGAGACGACTAACATCTGTGAAGTTAATGATAAGCTGTGGTGGGCCTCAGGGGATGAGTTGATGACGTATGTATATGTTTCTATTAATGTATAAAAGACAGGACAGCCCCTCTAACCTGTGGAATAAACTTACATACTACTAATATGCAAGTGTGTGTGTGTTGTTCCTCTGGAATTCCAGACAGAGAAGGTAAGGTGATTCCTCGGCACAGAGGATTAACGGATGTCCCGAGGGTAAGTGGTATATAGTGCTGGGAATGGAATAACCCACACGTACAATAAATACTACATGTTTCAGGTCAAGCCAAGCATAAACATGTTCACACTTAATCAGGACAGCTTCCTGCAAACATGAGCTTTCTATCTGCTACATGCAAGATGTAACCTTGACTGTCTCAATGAGTCATAAACATCCCTTATAATATTGAAAGCATATTAAGAACTGTTCTCACACTTTAAACTTTCCCCATGAGACCCCAGCCCCCTTCAAGTCCATTTCTACATATATCATAACACATGACACAATTGTTGTGGGAAGCACTTAACTCCACTTACTGAGATGGCATTAATTGCTTCCTCATTAATTGCAACATTGATAGTGTGTAATGAGACCCCCTGCACTAACTACAATGTTCTCTCGTGCCCAATCCTGTCCCTAACCTGCTCATTCAACACATAAGTCAGTTTGATTGAGCATGGCGACAGTCAGTCTCATGACTGCAACACAAACTTTGCATGCTTAAACTGTGCTTTATTCTGTATTTATTCTACCGCCATTTGAAACTGAACATGACCAAAACTAAACCTTATTTTTCCCCATAAACCTACCTCTCCCCTTCCTCCTTTCTCAGTCTTGTGGATAATGTCCTACTTCTCTCTGTTCCTCGGCTCACCACATTGGGGTCATCTTTGACTCCTCCCTCTCCTTCTCCATAGACATCCAACTGATAGCTAAAACCTGTCGCTTTTTTCTCTATAAACATCAGCCAAATTTGCCCCTTCCTTTCAGAACACACTACTAAGACACTCATTCACTCTTTAGTGACCTCTCACCTAGACTATTGCAACCTCCTCCTTATTGGTCTCCCTCTGAATCATTTCTCTCCCCTTCAATCTGTTCAAAACTCAACTACGTGGCTAATCTTCTGCCAGCTTTGATAGGCTCATATAACCCCTCTTCTCAAGTCGCTTCACTAGCTCCTTATTCATTTCAATATCCCGTTCAAACTTTTCCTACTGACCTATAAGTGCATTCATTTTGCTGCTCCTTACTACATTTCCTCTCTTATCTCTCCTTACACCCCAACTCATGAACTCTGCTGTTCTGGCAGAGCGCATCTATCTATGCCCTTCTATTCTACTGCTAAATCCAGACTTTGATCCTTTCACCTTGCTGGTCCTTATGCCTGGAATAAACTACCTGAGTCTGGTTTCATCTCTGGACCTTTTCAAATCCAGGCTGAAAACTCACCTTTTCAAGGCTGCTTTTGGATACTGATCTGCTTTGTCTCCAATGTATTTCCTTACCATTCCCCAAGATAGACAAGTCTCAGCTGAGTTGCCAGACTAAGACAAACCACCCATCTGGGCAGCAGCAGAATGGGATGGTGTTATAAGCGGAGGATCATATTTCTGTGACAAATGCAATAACACTGGAATTAACTGTATGGAAGAAAGGCTTGGCAAATCTACTTTTGTATCTTGCCTCGAAAACCCAATGGATAGTCACAAAGGGCAAATTGCACTATAGTGCTGGAAGATGAGACCCCCAGTTTGGAAGGCACTCAAATGGCTACTGGGGATGAGCTGAAGACTTCTCAGTGTAAAGCCAGCATTTATGATGTGGTTGAAACTGCTGATTTAGCTGCACATGAAAAGCGAGTCAGAGGTTGCAAAGACATCTAAAATATCAGGACATGGAACATTACAAGCATGAACCAAGGGAAGTGGAAGTGGTCAAGAATGAAATGGAACATGTACAATTGATCTATTGGATGTCAGTGAACTGAAATGGATTCGCTTTGAGCACTTTGCATCTGATAATTATATGGTTAACTATGCTGGAAATGAAAGACAAAGAAAAATAGTGTTGCATTTACAGTTAAGAAGAAAATTACAAGAACTGTAATGAAATACAATGCAGTCAGTGAACACTTAATTTCTAGTCATCTACAAGGAAAGCCCATCAACACAACTATCATTCAGATATATGTCCCAACACAGCTGCAGAAGAGGAAGACGTGGATGAGTTCTATGAACAAGTACAAGCTGAAATTGACAGAACATGCAAGCAGGAGAACTGATAGTCCTGGGTGACTTGAATGCAAACGTTTGGCAACAAAGACGTAGGCAAAGTGGTTGGAAAATATGGACTTGGCAACAGAAAATAAAGCAGGTGAAAGACTGATAGAATTCTGCAAGATCAATGATCTATTCATTTCAACACATTCTTTCAGCAACTCAAGCGCAGACTGTACACGTGGACTTCACGCAATGGATTGTACAGAAATAAAATTGAATATATCTGTGGAAGACAATGATGGAAAAGCGTGATAGCATCAACAAAGACAAAACCTGGAGCTGATTGTGTTACAGATCACCAAATATTAGATTGCAACTCAAGCTAAAGTTGAAAAAGAGCAAGCCATTCCTGAATGTAGCAAAATATGACCTTGAGAATATACTATTGGAATTTAAAGACTGCCTGAGAAATTGATTTGCTGCGTTAGATACAAATGACAGAGTTGCACAAGAGTTATGGGATGACATCAAGAAGGTTGTGTTGGAAGAAAGCAATAAGTCTCTACCTAAGGTGAAAAAGCAAAAAAGGCCAAAATGGATGACTGAAGAGACTTTGAAAATTGTCCAGGTACGCAGAGAAGCTAAAGCCAGAGGAGAAAACGAGGCAATCGCAGAACTCAACAGAGATTTCCAACATGCAGCAGACCAATACAAGGAAAAGTACTACAATGACACATGCAAGGAAATAGAATCAGAAGTTATTAGAGAAAGGACAAGATTGGTTTTTCTAAATCTATGAGATCAAAAGAAAAAATTCCAGTTCAAATGGGGATGCTACAAGATGCTCAAGGATTCATGTTGAATGATGCTGAGAAAATCAAGAAAAGATGAAAGAATATACGGAGTCATTATACCTAAAGATCAGGTGAACCAACAGCCATTCCAACCTATACTTATGATCAGGAACCATTTGTGATGAAAGAAGAAGTCGAAGTAGTATTGAAAGCCTTATCAAAGAACAAACCACAGGGCATTGATGGCATACCAACTGAAGTATTACAACATCGGATGAAGCCTGTTACTATACGTACAAGGATTGCCAGGAAATTTGGAAGATAAATTCATGGCCAACTGACTGGAAAAGATCAGTGTTTATACCAATACTGAAAAAAGGTGACCCGACTTACTGTGGAAATTATCACACAATTGCTCTGATCTGACATGCCAGAACGATTCTACTGAAGATCATTCGCAGAGACTGAAACCAGACCTGGAACGAGAACTGCCTGAAGTGCAAGCAGGGTTCAGGAAAGGGCAAGGAACGAGAGACATTATCGCAGAATGTGAGATGGATCCTTGAAAAGACAAAAGAATACTAAAAGGATATCCATATGTGCTTTATTGATTACAGCAAGACTTTTGACTGTGTAAACCATGAGAAACTCTGGGCCACATTAAGAAGTATGGGTATACCAGAACATCTGAGCGTTCTCTTGCACAACCTTTACATTGATCAAGAAAGCAACAGTTTGAGCAGAAATAGGAGAAAGAATGGTTTATTTTATTTATTTATTTATTTTACTTCTCTTATATACCGCGCTATTACATATCAGTGCGGTTTACAATAAACAGAACAATTAACTGTGCGGACGGGCCACAGAGTATTTACACCGAACAGGGATTAGAACTTGGATTCAACTGGGGTAACATATCTACAGATATTTACAGTAAAGCCGATGTTTCGGGTTGTGGCCATAACCTATTCAGTGTTGGCCCGTTTGGACCGGCTCTCCTTTCTTGTTGGGTATGTGTTGTGGTGTACTCAGTGTTTCGGGTGAGTGTTCGTTGATTGGTTTCTGTAGCTAGGTTCAGGGTAGTGTCTTATGAACAAATAATGCTTGAGTGCCTTCCAGAATTTAGACAGTTTAGTAATGACTCGCATGTCTGATGCAGATGATATTGAGGCCTGGGTTACAGGCATTCTGATCCCAGTGGGGAATCCAATGATGATGTAGATACTGGTTACAGCTAAGTATTGGGTGCATTTCCTTGGTTGTCTCTGTGGGTAACGTGGTTAGACAGAAATGTTGTTTGCTCGTGGATGGGTGTTGCAACTAATTGGGTCTGTTGCAGTAGGGCCTGCTCTGCAAAAGCACTTTAGGCTGCGGTATTTGTGAATGTTTGCCAGTCAGCGATTCAGCTGGCCCACAGGTATAGTAACCGGTTACACTATCTATTCAGGTAGTATGTAGGTAGGCAGGGGTGGTCGATACCTAGTTATAGCAGTAGGGCAGCAAGGCAGGACACGTGTCATTTTTAGAGATTTTACAGGCACTCTATCTAAGCTTCAAACATCGATATGGTATTCAGCAAGCAGACACGTTATTCAGAGATTTTACAGGCACATATCCAAAAATTCATATAATAGTTTGTATGTTACATGTAAATTATAGGCAGGCCTGGAAAGTGGCCTACCCTGGGCAGGTAGCTATCTAACATCCGTATAGACCAAATTCTATCTGAGCAGGTGAAAGCTGTCTAACAGGTAATCTATTGTGGCCCATCAATACAAGCAGCTAGCATGGCATATAAATTATGTTTTACTATCCTGTCCCCTTTAGAGTCTAGTCAATGGAGGTGCTTTGTAGGTTGATGCTTTTGAATTAATAAGTGATGTGTTGTGAATTAACTTGTGTTTTCATCATCTTTCACTCGAGGTTCGGGATTCCGGTTCCTCTCTCTTTTTGGGGGGGGGGGGCCTTTCTTTGGTAGCGTGCTTCCCTTTATAAAACAGGGGTGTATGGAAGCACCAGAACGTAGATACTATGGTTAACACCTTTTTAGCATGAGAATCTGAGAGCTCTCTCTTTTTTTTTTTTTTTGTTAGGCACAAATCATGATGTCTTGGTGCAATGTGTTTCTGGAGGTAAAACCTCAAAATTAAGCAAATAGGTTTAGTAAGGAGCTATCTTGGAAGCTGCCCTGAGGTCTTTCCCATGGAGTCTCTTCAGGGGTATCTCGATGAGTAGAGAATAAAACCAGGTTCCAACCTGGGAGGGAAGCGGCTGTGTTGACAGGTGGGACAATGCAGCTTAGGCTGGAGGAGGGATTGCTTGGGTGCTGACAGAAGAAGCGTACGGTTTAAAGCGAGAGCTCAGAGTTCGATATGATGATGGCTTGGTTCCTTGGTTCTGCTACTGGTCCATTCTGGGGTGTTTGGTTGCTTATCACTGCGTGCAATTTGGAGTGGTTGGATGCCCCAAGTGCCCCGCCTAAGGGCCAAGCCAATAGGGGCCCTCTAGCGAGGGGACCCTCAGGAAGCAGGCCCACCAGGCACGGGTGCGCACCGATGGCATTCACTTTTGCAATGAGGCTGGACTGCCCCGATTGGGAAGAGAACACTGCTGGGCGGATCTGCTTCCGGGGATTGGAGGGGGCGATAGAGGGCTTGGCCAGGCGGTGTTGGCGCCCAATGGCGTTCCTTTTTGTGTGCTGGCTGGACTGACCCGATTGGGCAGAGCACGCTTGCGGCGCGGCTGCCTTTTTTATTTTTTTTTTTTTGGTTTTTGGTTTACGGCGATCAGAGGCGCGAGAGGGCTGCGGCGGTGTTTGCGGCCAACGATGGTTTAAAATAAGCAAAGGTGTAGGACAAGGCTGCGATGCTTCTACTAACCTACTTCTTTAATTTATATTGCAGAACAAATTATCAGAGAAGCAGGACTGTATGAAGATAACCGAGGTGTGAAGATTGGTGGAAGACTCATAAATAACCTTCGCTATGCTGATGATACCACATTACTGGCTGAAAGTGAAAGACGATTTTAAACATTTGCTTCTCAAGATCAAGGAAGTATAGTCTTTAAAATCGTCTGCACCTTAATGAAGACAAAGATCCTGACAACTGGCAAAATGAATAAGTTCATCATGATGGAGAGAAATTGAAATAATGGACAACTTTAACCTACTTGGATCAACTATCAATAAAGAAGCAACAAGCAGTCAAGAAATCTGATGACGCATTGCTCATGGCAGAATGCTATGAAGGGCCTAGACAAGATTCTCAAGAACAGGGATGTTTCTCTCCATACAAAGATTTGAGTTGTTCAAGTCATGGCATTTTCAGTAACGTCATATGGATGAGAAAGTTGTACAGTGAAAAAGATAGACCCAGGAAGAAAAATTGATGCCTTTGAATTATGGTGCTGGTGATGAATACTGTATACCATGGACTGCCCAAAGACCAAACCAGTCAGTACTAGAGGAAATCAAACCTAAGCTTTCTTTAGAAGTTAGATGAGACTTGTCGACTTTCATACTTTAGACACATCATGCAAAGAGAAAGATTGTTAGAAAAAAGACATAATGTTTGGCAAGGAAGACGATCAATGCAAAAGAGGAAGGGCAGCAATGGGATGGATCGATACAACAACGGTAGCTATGAGTGCCATTCAATCAACAATGAGCTACCTGACTGAAGACCGAACACAATTTAGGACAACTATCCAGAGGGTTGCCATGAGTTGACACCGACTTGACGGACACTTAACTACAACAACCATTGCCCTAGATATACCCTTCTCCTCAGCTGTTGTGCTGATGAGATTGTAAGCTCTGATGAGCAGGGACCATCTCTTACATATGTCTGTACATTGCTGCATATGCCTTGTAGTGCATATAAATAATCAGTAGCAGTAATAGTAATATTCTATCTTTGTCCCTGCCCATTTCTTTTTTCTTCCTTTTATTTCTGAGACATCCCAGAGCTATTTTACAATAGGTTTTTAAAGACATGGGGATGTCCAAGTAGGTAGGGTGTATGGCAGAGATATGTGGACAACTATCCAGAGGGTCGTCACGAATCAACACTGACTCAACGGCATTTAACAACAACAACTCCTCAATAACCGAGGGAGCGCGGACTCACCGCTCCTCGTCACCCCCCAACTCTAACCTTCATTTTCCCTTTTCCGGTCCCCCCTGCACCCCCCACCCCCATCCTCTTATTCCAAAGGGCAGAAAGACACAACGACAATCAAAGTGTTGGATACCAAACTGGTCGCAGCTTTATTAACTTTTAATGCAATGAACATAACATCGCATAACATAACCCAGCGGACTAATCCATCACCAGCCATATCACTAGCAAGGTGATGGAGCCTCCACTTTTTCTCTTCTTCCCCCCCCCTTAGCCCCCGGCTTTGCCATGTTATTAGCAAAAGCCCAGCCAGGGGGTTGTCCGGGTCGGGGGTACCAACCCCCGTCCCAAGCTTATCCTAAGCAACCGGACCCCAGAAACCTCCAGGATCCCCAAACCCCTACCAACTGCGACACCCCTATCCATTTACTTAAACATAACAACCCCACCTAAAGAGGGAGGGCGGGTGGGACACCCCTCGCTGGCTCCGCCACGGATCGCCCAGGGCCCTCAAGCACAACTGCGCTCCCGCTTCCTCTGTCCCTCCACTTATTGGCTCCCCGTGCTCACGTGGGACGGGAGCCAATAACTTCAAATGATGCCTGACGCGGACTCCTCTCTTCCAACTAACCCCCCCCCCTCTTGCCTTACTCGTCGCGTGCCGTGCCACCCGGTTAACAGTGGCCGGCTTGGACTCAGCCACGCGGCCTTAACTTTCAGAAACATCAGGGACATCTGCGACCCTGTCCATGTTTATGCCTCAGAAACCAGAACAAACCGTGGATTGCAATGGAAGGAAAATGTTTTATTCAATTAATTAAAATCAGCCAAGGCCAGACACAGGCCGTGTTTCTCAAACACCTTCTTCAGGGGCTATATGGCTAAACACAAAATAAATATTAAACAAAATACATTAACATGATGTAATTAATCATAAAACAGGGCTAAGAGCGAATTATAGAACATATAGACCAAAATAAAAGGTCTTCATGATTTTAGTAAATCAACATGCTTAGAAAACAAACAAACAAATCGGAACTGAACAAATTACAAATTAAAAATCTAAAACACGTAATAAATATCCTATAATAAAATATAAATACATAGGATCAAGTTAAATTATATAACATTTTAATACAATAAAGCATTAATAAAAGTGTATATGTAAAATATAAAATTGTATACCCAATGACCTACTGGAGTGTGACAACAAAATAGCAAGCAAAAGGGCCTCTAAAACAGAAAATGTGACAAACCAATGGAACAAAGATAAACAAATGAAATAAACATATATTTAAACATATATTAAAAAAGGAACAGATACCAATGAATTGATATTACGTGCCTGTCTCGTGAACCTCACATGGGTGTCTTGATGGATGTCTAAGGAAATCTAATCCAAAAGTGGTACACTGATGATACACAGCATGATGTCGGATGGATAGATTAACATCTAAACCAATCTAAAAAATATCTTGTTAGGCTATGCATGAATAGATAAAGGATCCACTTAAAACTAACTATGAAAAGCACTAATTAATTGAACATCTAAACCAAATGAAAAATTATTTTGTCGTTTTACATGATAAAAAAAACTTGTTTATAAATTACTGTGAAGAGCACTACATTGGTTAAAAATAAAACCAAATCTCAAGCACAGAAATCATTAAAACTTAAAAACAGTAGACTGTGAAATAGTAATCCCACTTATAGCGAATACCATAAAATAAACAATAAAAAACTTTAAGACTCCACACGCATCTAAATATGCAATTTGGTAATCGTTTAGCAAATAAAAAATATTATCTGTATATTAACTTAATCATTCATAACTATATATAAATGATAAGTCCAACAATGTAATGACAATCCCACAAAAGGAAAAATAGAACCCAAACGAAATTGATATAAAATAAGTCAAAGAATATGAATTCAAACTCTTTAAACAACAAAGGGTAAGGGGAATCATTCCAAAATCTTATGAAATATTCATTATGCCGGCCCACTGGTATTAGTTGTAAGACAAAATCTCTACTAGCGTATACAACGGGGTGGTGAAGGGGAGTGTCAAAACACCAAATGTCCTGAAATTAATACCATGACAAGTAACTAAACATGTTTAAAAACTAAATGAGAGGAGAAATTACACGCGATGTAAGACATGTACAACCCTAATATCATATTCATAAAACTATAAAATGCACTTACTGAACCTTTAGTGTCCTTCACATATACCGCGGCAATGAGAAGTATAGCCTTTGTGCTAGTCCCACGTACAATGATAAAAACGCCAGCGCATGCACTCTACATCAATTTAAAATGGCAACGTGCAACATAAAAAACGTGATATGTAAATAACCCACAAAACAGAAAGGGACAATACAAACCCAAAAGCCAAGATATTGAAAGAGCATATTCTAAACTTCCAAAACAGCACAGGCATATAATCTAAAACCCCTCATATAAATATTCCTAACTAAATAGTGGACAATATGAATAAATCAAAGGCAATACAATCCACCCCATGACTAAAAAAACTTTATAAATAAGGGTATATAAATATCAGCTAATTAAAAACGCAATCTTAGAAAAGTGGCCGTAATTTGTGAGGACATACGAATGGCAGCAATGCTTAAATAATGAACAAAGCGTTATAGTCAAGAGAACCACAAAAGAGGGGGGGACATTATAAACAGTTAAAATCTTTCTAAAAAAGGAAACTAAAAACTGATGTATCATATTTAAAAACCAATTAAAACATTGTACTAAAAAATGAAAGATACAACCAGGATGGATCACGAAATCTCCAAGGCAATTCACAATGGACGGAAAAACAAGATCAAGGGAAATTCAGAGTATCCTATTTTCCCCAGAGAGGTCGGGGTCGGGGTCGAGGCAGGGGGAATGCACGCAGGGACTCGGAGAGATCCATAGAAAGGAGATAGTAACCTTCACATATTAGTAATGTTATTAATATTTTGAAATATAAACTTACCATAGATGAGGAGTTCCGTGCTTAATAAGGGCCTTCTTTTGTCCCTGTTAGGAACTTTGATCCTTTTGAAGTTCAAATTGACTTATTCAAATGCTTTTGTAGAATTCGGATTAAACACTTTTCAATGAACATCAGACTTCAAGTGAAGATATTTCCATTATTAAAAATAAGTCCAATGGATTCCACCTTCTACTACAGATCCTGTGATAGAAGCGTTCGAGAAGGTTGTTTTAAAAGAAGTCAATAAATTTAATAACAAAGTAGGACTCCTTATTATAATCTTTCTAAAGATGAATTGAAAGCTATTAAATCCTTACAGTGTAACAGTGAGATTATTATAAAACCTGCAGATAAAGGTGGAGCTGTTGTGGTTTTGGACAAGTTGGATCATATTGAAGAAATCAACAGACAGCTTCATGACACTACATTTTATTACGGTTGGATATAGACCCCACTCCTTTATTGAAAAAGTCTATAGATAATTTGGTCCTGAATGCATATGAATTTGGATATCTCACAGCCAAGGAACGGGATTTCTTATTGTTGATTTTCCTATTATCCCTACTATTTATGTGCTTCCCAAGATCCACAAGTCCTTAGAACGGCCTCCAGGCAGACCCATTGTTTCTGCCATAGGATCGATCTTGGAACCTATTTCACAATTGTTAGATGTTATATTGCGTCCTTTCATCACACAAATGTGGTCCTATGTCAGAGACTCATCCCATGTTATCAATATTTTGACATCTATGAAAGATATTAGTACAGATGTGATTTTGGGTTACTTTGGATATTGAATCTTTGCATACCAATATCCCTCAGATGGAAGCCTTACAGATTATTGAGTCTATTTGTATAAGAGAGAGAGATGCATAAGAGGATACCCACCATATTTTTGTTAGATTTAGCGCGATATGCCTTATGTGAGAATTACTTTTGTTTTCAGGATTTATTTTTTAAACAGACTAAGGGAGTAGCAATGGGATCGTCAATGGCTCCGGATGTAGCCAATTTATATGTAGCAGATTTTGAGGATAAGTTTATTAAAGATAATCCTTTCAAAGCTTGCATTCAACTGTGGATCAGATACATAGATGATATTTTTAATTCTTTGGGAAGGTTCCATAGATCTCTTGTCGGAGTTTAATGTGTGGATTAATCAGTGTGACATCAATTTACGTTTCCAAGTTACTTTCGATTATGCCCAAATTCCATTTTTAGACTTTCTGATCAAAAAAACGGACAATGGGTTATATACCACTCTTATAGAAAACCCACCGACAGGAACCATTTTTTGCACTATACTAGTTTCCATAATTTATCTCTCAGAAACAATCTCCCCATTAATCAATTTTTAAGGACCAGGAGACTTTGCACCACGGATCAGGATTTTGAATATCATGCATCTTTGATGAGGAATAGATTCAGCGAAAGAGGTTATCCTCAATGTCAAATTAATAAGGCTCACTGTAGAGCTCATGGATCTTCACGTGAAGGATTCTTGGCATTATGAGAAAAACAGCCCCAAAATGGGATTGTATGTTCTCTCCTTTATTCGTATCATTCCCACAAGCCTTGTAATCTTTTAAGGAAACATTGGTATTTAATACAATCTATATCAGGATTTCAGGGATGTTCCTTTGATTACAGCACATAGAAGAAATGTTAATCTTCGTAACCTTTTGGTCCATCAGCTTTCACGGAACGGCGTTTCCTTTCTAAATATAAAGGGCATTATCCATGTGGACAATGTTCAGTGTGCAATTCAGTGTTAACAGTGAAGAATTGTTTTATACATCCTATTAATAATACCAAATTTTATTTAGATGACTTTTCAAATTGTGCCACAAAGTCATGTTATTTACGTCATAGTGTGCCCTTGGCAACATGCTGTATGTAGGCAAGACCAAACGTCCAGTTCGCACTACAAATTGTGGAACATAATAGTTTGCATAAAGAGAGGTGTTGCAGATAAACCTTTTGTGCCACATTGGCAGGCTGCCAACCATAAGACCACTGACTTACGTTTTTTTATTATCAAAAAAGTCAAGCTTAACTGGAGAGGTGGAGACATTGATAAGACCCTATTACGTCTGGAGCAACGTTACATATTTAATTCTGAATAGTGTGCACCCACATGGATTAAGTATGGATCGGGATCTGTCTGTTTTTCTGTAATGCTATGGTACCTTTTCACCATCCATCCTGGTTGTATCTTTCATTTTTTAGTACAATGTTTTAACTGGTTTTTAAATATGATACATCAGTTTTTAGTTTCCTTTATTAGAAAGATTTTAACTGTTTATAATGTCCCCCCCCCCTCTTTTGTGGTTCTCTTGACTATAAACGTTTTGTTCATTATTTAAGCATTGCTGCCATTCGTAATGTCCTCACAAATCACGGCCACTTTTCTAAGATTGCGTTTTTAATTAGCTGATATGTTATATACCCTTATTATAAAGTTTTTTTAGTCATGGGGTGGATTGTATTGCCTTTGATTTTATTCATATTGTCCACTATTTAGTTAGTTGCTCATATGAGGGGTTTTAGATTATATGCCTGTGCTGTTTTAGAAGTTTAGAATATGCTCGTTCAATATCTTGACTTTTGGGTTTGTATTGTCCCTTCTGTTTTGTGGGTTATTTACATATCACGTTTTTATGTTGCACATTGCCATTCTATATTGATGTAGAGCGCATGCACTGGCGTTTTTTATCATTGTACGTGGGACTAGCACAAAGGCTATACTTCTCATTGCCGCAGTATATGTGAAGGACACTAAAGGTTCAGTAAGTGCATTTTATAGTTCTATGAATATGATATTAGGGTTGTACATGTCCTGCATCGTGTGTAAATTTCTCCTCTCATTTAGTTTTTAAACATGTTTATTTATTTGTCACGGTAATTAATTTCAGGACATTTGGGGGTATGTTTACTAAACCGTCCTAATGTGCACCCGGCGCTAGTGTGCAGGATGCCATATAAGGAGTGGGCGTTTCAGTCTTAACATAGCAAACCGGGATTATCGCGCGCTCTTGTGCGCTGCGTGCTAATGTGTGCCGTGCACATTAGCGCACGAGAAATGCGCGCAGGAAGCATAAGCAGGCGCGCTGATGTGCAAAACAGAGGAGCAGAGCTGCAGTACAATGGTGAAGACACTGACTGATGGTGCAGGGTCATGGGTTCAATCCCCCACTGTGCCCAATGAATAAGGCTTGCTGAGGCAATACCTGCTATGTGTAATATTGCATTATGAGGCATTTTCATTTTATTTTAATTACTGCTGCTAGCAAATGCACTCTCAAAGCGCTGTAACATAAGGTGCTGCATAAGGCACCCCATAAGGTACCCCAGAGGGCACATTTTAAAGTGCACTGTCCGCCAAGGCACCCTACAATGTTGCTTAAAGGGTGGCCTATAGGGCGCCATATAGGGTGCCCTATGAGGCACGGCAAGGTCATAGCACTGTTTTTGATGGCAGCACTGTGCATTTTAACGCATGGAAATCTTAAGTAGGTACGCTGACATGCAAGGAGGAACAGCTGTGTAGCACAATGGTTAAGACACTGACTGATGGTGCAGGGGTCATGGATTCAAGCCCCTATTATGCCCAATGAATAAGGCTGGTTGAGGCACTACCTGTTATGTGTAATATTGCAATATGAGCCATTTTAATTTTATTTTAATTACTGCTGCTAGCAAACACACTCTCAAAGCGCTGTAACATAAGATGCTGCATAAGGCACCCCATAAGGTACCCCAGAGGACACATTTTAAAGTGCACTGTCCGCCAAGGCACCCTACAATGTTGCTTAAAGGGTGGCCTATAGGGCGCCATATAGGGTGCCCTATGAGGCACGGCAAGGTTACAGCAGTGTTTCTGATGGCAGCACTGTGCATGTTAACGCATGGAAATCTTAAGTAGGTGCGCTGACATGCAAAGAGGAGCAGCAGTGTAGCACAATGGTTAAGACACTGACGGATAATACAGGGGTCATGAGTTCACATCCACAGTGTACCTAATGAATAAGGTTGGCTGAGGTAATTCCTTTTTTTGCTTGCAACTGTACAACAATCTGTTCTGCCATCTAAAAAGAACCCCATCCTAGTGCCATAAATTAATGCACCTTTTAGGGTGCACCAGAAGGCACATCCTAAACAACCACGTCAGCAAAGGCGAGTTATAATGTTCCCCAGAGGCCATGTTGAAAGGTTGCCAACTCCCAAGGCACCATAGTAGGCACCCCATAAGCTGCCTGAATCGAAGGTGTGGCGTAAGATGCCCCAAGGATGTATAGGTGAACCCAAAAACGTTGTACAAGAGCAGTAAGGTCCCCCAATTTGAAGGGCAAGAGAGGTATGTGCCAAACACACACGTAACCCAAACACTGCACAGAGCAGAAAGGAAAGACAATGCATAAGTAAAAGAAGGACGTAGATCAGAGCTGATGGACCACACAAATCAGCTCCAGCCCATGTGGCAGCTAGAAAAATGGACAAACATATCGGGGGCAGCTGTAGCTATGCACAGAGTGATGGTAATGTACCATGCAATAATGACAGTGTGTGACAGAGGATGGGAAGATGTGTGCAGCAGAGGAGCCAGAAATGGCAGGATAGGTGAAATATCAGGATGACAGTGGAGTAGCAGTGCTATGCAGAGCACACACAGGAGAGGCAACCAGGGAGAGCTGCAATGCAGGAATGTGTAGGAGTGCAGGACGTGGGGTAGCAGCATGCACATCAGGGTAGGATGGCACACAGCTGGCAGACAGAAGATGGACAGAAGGATGGTTCACAACTCTGATGAGGGTACAATGTGCTCACAGCACAGATCTGCCCAGATATGACTGTCACACGAATGAAAACTAGTTCTGCAGGACAAGCATACAATGAAAGAGAACAGAGAGGAATCACACCTATGACCACTACCACAAATGGCAATGCACAAACCGGTAGGCCACACCACCAACGTGAGCTCATTAGCAAAGGCTGCATACAAAAATAGTGCAGGGCATCACACAAGACACCTGCTGGCTGTCAGGACAGGCAAACCCCCAACAGTAACCATGACCAAATGCACATGCAGATCTGCTGTGTACAGATCAGATCACAGTCTGTAATTGGGACCAGAGACACATGCACACACACAATGAAATGTTATGCAGTGGATACAGCATGCAAAAGAGGAAAGAAACTAAACCCCAAGGGCAGCAGAGGATGCTCTGTGGAGCTGGTGCAAAATCTGGAACAGGACAGGAGAGAATTCAACATGCAAACAGGTGTACCACACACCAGCTGAACCACAGCAATACAAAACCCCCAAGTGCACTGCCATGTAAACACCATAAAGAAAGAGACCTATGTAACAGATAATATCTGATGGCTAGGCAGCACAGAGGGCACACCTTGGTGTACAGTGAAGAGAGGGAAGGGTGTGTGTAGAGGTGATGAACCTGCTGGTACCTAATGGTCCAGTTAGCACAACAGAAAAGAAAAAGATAAACCACATGTGAGGATCAAACCTGCAACCTATGGCGTTATAACACATGCCTCTAACCACTACCCCAAACAGCACACTGAGCACAGTGCAAAAATACTACCCCAAAGGGAGGGTGTGTATGGGAACCTGTAATACCCAGTGATGTGGCAAATGGCTGGCAGATACACAGCTGCCACCGTACAAGGATGTGAGCACAGGTGGGCCATGTACATGACCAGCAAATCAGTAGATACAAGTGTCAATGTGATCAAAGAGTGGAGGAGTAGCCTAGTGGTTAGAAAACTGGCTTGGACACCAAGCAACCAGGGCTCAATTCACACTAGCACTCCATGTGGCCTTGGGCAAGTCACGTAACCCTCCATTACCTTGGAAGAAAGACCTGACAATCTACTTCCAGTGACACTGACAAGAAAACCCTGGAGTCTCTGGGTCACAAGGAGTCAGGACTGACTCAAAGGCACACATTGTATTGCACGTTTGTCACCATGATCAAGCAGCAGCAGAGACAAATGTATATCAAACACATATGTTTATTTGGGTTCATCTTCACAGATAGTGTAGATCCTGCCATCATAATATCAAGGTGAGTGGATCCAAGGTGAAAGACAGAAAGGTCACTGGCCCGTCTACAAATGAAGGGCAGGAGACATAATGTGCAGCACTATGCATTAGGCCCCCACCCCCCACATGCTGTTGCACGCCTCAAATGTGTTACTCACATATGAGTGCATGTAGACAGTAGGCGGTGCATGATGAGGGACCAACACACATCAATCCTGATCTGTTCCCTAAAATATATCTATCTGGCAACACAGGAGGCACACAAATGAAAACAGCATATGTTGTTGAAACGTTGTAACTTTAGAACCACAGATTGAAAATAATGTTACAGCTATCACATAATGCCTGATATAGGAATCCAAGGTGCAACAATGTAACCCTAAACAATCATCAAATGCACAATGAGGATATGCTAACAGGTAGCAGAGGCACATGAACACAGACAGAATTCAAATGAAAACTACCTGCAGAAACATGCAGAGATAACACCATGCAGGAGGTCCCCCTGCACCGGTTGGTGTGTAGACAGTGTCTGTACACATATATCACCGTACATGGAATGCACAATTGAAGGAAGACAACGGACACTCATACTGCGACACTCCAAATATAACGTGGCAATGTGAGTGTCGTCACCTCAGGGGATAAATAGGACTGTGCAGACATGCAATGCAAGGTTTGTAAATCAATGCAGAGCGGCACGTCTGTACAGTAAACAAACACAAGAAAACAGTATATAGAGAGGGAAATTAAGGGCAAACATGTTACAGTAAACCACACAGAAGCCATATTGCCACGTGCTGTGTTTTCCCAACATAGTCAGTCATATGCACATGCACCATTGATATTTCAACATGATTCAGTGATGCCACACATGCACGCAAAGACCCTTGTTGATTGAAAACATCAATCCAGGATGCTGGTGTGCATTAAAGCGGTGTTGTGGCAAAACCTGTATCATGTCCAGGTGGAGATTAGGTGGACATAGACAACAGGACCTCTCCATCGCTACCCCTATGCCACACGTATGGCTGTATGCTTGTGTTGAAACAAACAGATGAGCATATCCTGTGTTCCATGTCACACACATGGCCAAAAGAAACAACTGTGGAGGAATGTGCAACATACAGTGACAATGGCAGTCCCTGATTCACACGTGGGGACCAGTACACAGTGTGCAAAGTCCAAAGCGTATCTGCAATCCAACACGTCAGGTTAAGACTATCCTTGCAACCCTGGGCATGCATAGTCAAGTGTCACATCCCAATATGCCACAGTACATGAAAGGTCCTGTGTGTCTCCTGCGATGAGCACGACTCCCAACCAGAGCACGGCAGCAACAGTGTGTTGGACAGGTCTGTCATGGGCAATCCAAAAATAATACTGTCCATCCTAGGCATGTGTCGCACTCGCACAGGTCAAACATCCTATGGCACCATTTTCCAGGGAAAGTTCCATGGTGTTGTGTCCCCCAACAGGTGGGTGATGGCGATGCCACATGCACTGTAATAGATGTGTCTGGTTTGTTCTCTGCCCTGTGTCAGAAGAGGAGAAATATTGTATTGGTATGCGCCTTGCAACATCAGCACAAATTGCAGAGAGTCAATCATTAAGAAACACATAATGAAGGGACACACAGGCAAACATGACATGATCACAACACAATAAACATTGCATGTTGGGGACATTTAGAATTGGAAGCATACACACGGGTGTCACATGGATATGTTTCTGTCCATGCCCATGTGACACAGGTGTTTCAGAGCTCCATCCTATGTGCATCAGCGTTCGTGAACAGAGAGCCAACATGAAATGTATATGACACAAACAGTAAATCATTAACATGTAAAGGCTGATGTCATTACCAAAAGAACAAAGGTGCAAACTACCTTGTGCTTGCATCAGGTGTATGTCTTGGATCCTCTGAGCCACTCAAAGGCCATAACAGGTCACAGTGAAGGGACACAATGTCAGCGAAATATGTAGAATCTCCATGTCACCATGTCACGCCGATATCTGTGATACAAAAAGCAGGTCAACAGTGGTATGTCAGAACACAAGACACAGTTCTGTTCCCAACACACAACACATGTCCACAATGGTTACACGGTAAACACCAGTAAGGTAGAGATAGCACAGTCACCACCGCCCCCCAGGTGTACAGACCCCTCACAACACATGATAATGTAAAAAGCCTGAACACTGTATCATCACACAGCCAACACAAGAACACACACACACAGTATGCTAAGGGCAGCGTGCCAGCAGTAGCATATGGCCTGTATGTCCACAAGTGGAGATTTGTACACATAAAGGCCCTGTGAAATGCAATGATACCCTGGTGTTGGCTCATGGTACAATGTCGGGGAAGGGTGCACGTGTAGGCCACCACCCATAAACCTACAACCTCCACACACATGCAGCTCTGTTGGACATGTCCCAGAGACAGTGTTGCTGAAGACATACTGGAATAGGAACACATGGGGATATGTGTGTCAACAGCAAAATATGGTTTAGGCAGGTGCAGGGAAAAGAGGTGAACCACAACATCTGGACAATAGGAAAGATCACCGAGGACATGTGTTCCCCCTGACTGCTGGCACAGACAATATAGCTGTAGGTCCACCTACCCCAGACCACAGCATGTTGGCTGATGTACAGTCCCCTGCCAATGCACCACAGCACCAGGAGCTTCAACAACTATGTCCTGTGCATTGGGAAACACAAGGGAAACATACATATGTCATGTTCTAGCTGTGCAACACACACTGCACCTTCCTGTCCCCAGCTTCCACACCCCCCAACATCCTTTACAGACTCACTGTTCACCATCACACTGTACACATCTCTCCCATGTGAGAGGCATCAAGGACATGTCTTTGCCAAACTACAGGGGTCCGTACTCTGTCTGTCCCCTCCCTCACCTCCCTGTTGTCGCACACACTGGTGAACATAAGTGTTTTCTCCCTACCGTGTTCCCAACTCACTCCAAGGCTGCAGTATTATCCTGGGTCCCCCATGTTGCTCCCAATGGCCCTTCACTGTGTGTACTGGTGTCCCAATGTCGTCTGCTACCCCGCTGTCAATTGCTGTAACACATGGAAATATGCAGGGGCACCTCCGGGATCCTCTGTCCAAACACATTTCCTGGTGTGTATATCTCATACCTTGACTAACATTAACAGCTGTGTGCTACTGAGTTGCTAAACATATATCTCAATGTCTGCGTTATGTCCGCTAAGCCACACCCCAATATCTGTTTTTGACCTGACCCTGATGGCTGCATGTCAGCCCACTGTGTGAAAGAGATAATGGCAAAGCATGGATAGCCTATATGTGCACCTAATAACCCCCCTCCCATCAGAGCCTCTTTGTGTATGTGGCCATTACGTTCCTTCTCTAGGGTATGCAATGTAGTTGGTGTCTTGGCATGCACTCTCCTCCTCTATGCACTTATACAGCCTGTAGTTGAGTCATGGGTTTATGTCGACATGTCATCAGCTAGATTTGCTTAAAAAATTTGATGAAAAAAATTAAATCATTTCCCTGAAAACAACCCTAAAACCCAATCCACCCCCACATTGATCTCTCTGCTTGCCTACTGTAACCTACACCTTGTTGATCTTGCCTGAATCACTTCTGTTTGTGTGTACATATGCAACACTGCACTGCATGTCTATTCTGCAATGGAAAAAAAAAACAAAAAACCCTGGCTGGACAATGCACAGTTTCCCTATCCTTCTCCGCATCCATGTTAGGGCTACGCGATGACTTATACAGTCTGCCACACTGTGTTGTTCCACTAACTCCCCGTAAGGGTTTCAATTACCATTATGACAGATAGTACTGAGCATGTATATAGTGCTACATAGCACATGTAGCGCTATACAAAAATTACAGACCAACACATCCAGCTTACAAGAGCATACCACACACACAATCAGCTCAAAATACCAAATGAAAAACACGCACAGCTGGACAAGTGGCCCCAAACATGGTCCTCTCTCCCAGTGTGAAACCCACACCACATGCCTCACCTTGCTGCACCCAAAGCATAACACAAACTAACTGTGGTTGCACAGCATCCGCTATCACAATCATCCACAAACCACGAATGTCACCCCAAAACCTCCCACAAGCCTAAAACCACCCACCCACATCATCCACCTCAGCCCTCTGTTCTGCCCTGCCCACATCGTTTGGTTCCCAGTCATGCTTATATTTGACGTTGGGATGGCCAGCCAGTGTCTGTTACATGTCAGTGCAGTGTTGCATCCTACTGATATTGGTCTACAAATGTTAATCTGTATTAGCACTACACACATATAGCAACAAATGTGGGAACATATGCAGTACGTACATGAGAAGAGCTGTGCAATCACCTGCCGCCTGATTGCTGTGCCCTCACGTGTGTCCTCATGGGCACGTACAGGGGGGCACGTCGGATCATCCTCCAGACCCTCATTAATCTCTGCAGGGATATTGTGCCTGAGAGCAATGTTGTGCAGGATGCAACAGGCTATGATGATCTCTGCCACAGTCTGTGGAGTATATTGTAAGGCGCCGCCTGTCCTATCCAGACACCTGAAGCGACTCTTCAAAACGCCAAAGGTGCGCTCAATGACAGAGCGGCTGGTGGCATGGG
This sequence comes from Ichthyophis bannanicus, assembly GCA_033557465.1. Classification (NCBI taxonomy): domain Eukaryota; kingdom Metazoa; phylum Chordata; class Amphibia; order Gymnophiona; family Ichthyophiidae; genus Ichthyophis; species Ichthyophis bannanicus. The sequence goes on along the minus strand of CM066034.1, from coordinate 196,043,357 downwards.
CCTCATTGTACCTCCGCTCTGCACGTGTCCGTGGTTGACGCACAGGGGTCAGCAACCAGGGGCGACACCCATATCCTGCATCACCTGTAGAAAGAAATGAGGTAAGTTAAAGCATGAGCTCATGTCCCCTCAAATGGACACAGGTATATATGTGCAAAACAAATGCATAACACATTCTGTAAGAAACATATGACATCACAACTATGCAGCATTGCAACATTGAAATATGATGACACAAAAGGACCACATGGCCTATCTAGTCTGTCCGTCCATATCAACAGGTACAACAGTCCCCTTTTTACCTTTATAGATCCTCTGTGTTTGTCCTATGCTGTTTGGAATGCAGTTACTGTCCTCCTCTCTACCACCTACACTGTGAGAGTATTCCATGGATCCACCACCTATTCAGTAAACAAATATGGTGGCATATCACCCCTGAATCTATCTCCCTCCACCCTCATCCCATGTTCCCTCGTAGCTGAACTTGCTTACAATTTGCAGAGGCTCTCTCCCTCAACATATATGCCACGGAGGTATTTCTACATCTCCATCATATCACCTCTATCCCTCCTTTCCCCAAGGCGTACATCCTAAGATCCTTCGGTCTGTCTTCATATGCTGTATAATGAAGACCACTAATCATTTTAGTAGCCACCCTCTGCTCCGACCCCATCCTGTGCACATCCTTTTGAAGGTGCAGTCTCCAGAATTGCACACTCTACTCCAAATGAGGTCTCACAAAAGACATATACAGAGGCATTCTCCCTTCCTGTTTTATGCTAGCCATTCATCTCTGTATGCACCCAGCCAGCCTTCTAGCTTTTTCCCTCGCCTATTCAACCTGTTTAGCTACTTTGACATCAGCAGAAACAACCACACCTAGGTCCCGCTCTTCTGTAGTGCACAAGAGTACTTCACCCCCTATACAATAGTGCTCCCTTGGATTGCTTCAGGCCAAAAGCCTGACCTCACATTTCCTACCATGACATCCCAGCTGGCCAATTTAAGACCATTCATCAAGCTTAGCTAGATCACTCCTCATGTTTTTTAGAGCTTCCTGGGTGTCTACCCTATTACAGATTGAGTGGGGGAACCTAAGAAACACCAGACAAGGGGTAGGTGTATGGACTGGTGACAACATAATATGTATCAACCACACAAATGCTCGCATCCAATCAACCAGCATCACACAGCACCATAGCAGGGCGCATTTGGAGGGCAACCCCCCCCCCCTTCCCCCTATATCCCACACAGGCAGATGACACACACACACAATGAGTGATCTACTCCAAGACACACATTTGCACATACGCCTAGTCACATGAGCACCATGTGCATGTCAGAAATGGGAAACACCCACCCAGCAATATGCAGTCCTCATACTGTCCTGCCTCAAATTGTTGGAATAGTGCCGAGTGATGCAGGATATAGGCGTCATGGGTGGACCCTGCAAACCTGGGGACCACATTCAGAATATGCATATTTGCATCACATACAACCTGAACATTCAGGGAATGATAGTGTTTGCGGTTGCGGAACACTACCTCCCTGTCTCTAGGCGGGACCAGGGCAACATGTGTGCAATCAATAGCTCCCATCACGTGTGGTATCCCGGCTAACGCCTCAAAGGCCTGGTTCAGGGTCCACCACTGTTGCCTAGTGTGTGGAATGGCAATATAATTCCGCACCCGGCTGACCATGGCACGCAGTACTTGGTGGAGACAGCGTGAGAAGGTGGGGCGGCTCATGCCACCCACTGCGGCCACAGATGACTGGAAACAGCCAGAGGCAAAGAAATGTAGGGCAGCAAGGAGCTTGACCAAACCTGGTATGGCATGTGACCGATCAGTCAGGGGCTCGAGGTCAGGTCTTAGATCCTCATAGAGCTCCCTAATAGCCCCTGTGCTCAGTCTGTACAGGGAGATGACCTGGTCCTCTCGCATGCCCTGGAGCTGGGCCCTGGGCCTGTAGAGGCGTGGCTGGCGAGCCTGCACCTCAGCACGCCTCCTGCGCCATGCGGGCACAGCCCCTGCCTGCCCTGCCCCCACAGCTGCAGGTCTGATTTGCTGCGGGACTACACCCATGCCCTGTGCCTCAGCCCCATAGACACCATCTCCCCTGTCACGCAACCGCACCACCTGCCCACCTCGCGCTGCAGCTGCAGCAAACACAAAGGCCGCCATAACCTCCACCCGCCCTGCTCCTCTAAATCAGTCAAACACAGACAACACTTCCCTAACCAAGACACACACCTTACACACCACACAGAAACACAGCCACACAATACAACCAACAACAATCACAAACCCAGTCACGCTCCACAATACACCTGATTCAGACTCGCTCCTTCCGTCACTGCCAACGCACACCTTCTTTCTCCCTCGCCTACAAAAAACCCCTCAACGTGCAACATGTGCTCAGGACAATTTATAGAGTTTTTTTACATAGCGCGTGTTGGGCATGCGCAGTTGCGCGAGCATGACTGCTGTGCATGCACAGTTGGCTGTGCGCATGGCGCATGCGCCGTGCACACACAGCACTGCACATGCGCCATGGCTCACGCGCAAACGAACGCACACACTCATGTCCTGCGCATGCGCAGTGTGCATAGCGGCGCGTGCACACTGCATAGTTGACTGCGCAATGTGCAAGCACTCATTTCCCGCTTCTGGGCAGCGCATGCGCAATGCGCTCGGCCAACTATGCAGCCAACGTGCTCACGCAACTGCGCACACGCAACGTAAAAAACCCTTTAAATAAACCTGTACACGTGCTGCACGTTGAGGGGTTGTTGGTAGGCGAGGGAGAGAGAAGGTGTGTGGTGTCAGTGAGAGAGAGAGAGAAGCAGGTGTCTAGGAGAGCTAAGTTTTTGTGGTGCGGGTCAGAGTGTTAGAGGCTGGGTTGTGGAGGATAGGTGTGAGGTACAGCAGGGGATACAGAGAGGAGGGGAGGCAAGGAGCAGGTGAGTGAGAAAGGAGGTGAGGTAAAGAGCAGATAGCAGGGAGAGGAGGGAGGTGTGAGGTGGAGCTGAGAAGGGCAAGAGAAGGAATGTCTGACAGGGAGGGAGAGGACAGGGAGATGGAGCCACAGGACAGGGCAGGAGTGGAGAGGGAGAGGGACAGGGAGAGGGACAGGGAGAGGGAGGTGGGGCCACCTGTTGGGGAGGAGACATATATGGCAGGGAGTGTGGTGGAGGCTCCAGGCCCATCGGCCCAGCCCACACAGGGTCCTCTCATCACAAAACGTAAGCGCATACGGGTGCCAGCTCTGCAATGGAAGAGGGCTCAGAAATTCACACCACAGGAAAATCACATCCTGCTGGTGTCTGTTCTTGAAAATTATGATGTCCTATACGGACGACTAAGCAACACCACCACTGTTGCAACACGCACCCAGGTGTGGGAGGAGGTGCAGGAGGCAGTTGCACAAGCAGGGGGCCCAAGCACACATGGTGGCAGAGCGGCGGCATGCCGTGGGCACTGGAGGGGGAGGCCCCTTTACACCCTCCCTAACACCCCTGGAGCAGGAGTTGGCAGAGCGGCTAGGGCCAATATACCTCTATGGACTGCCAGAGGCACTGGACACTGCCCATCCCCAGGCAGGTAGGTACCCAAATCACACCTTGCTGCTCCCAACCCATTGAGTACCTGCCCTTTGGATGTGCATCAGGCTTCTTATTAACACCTCCTCATACCTGCTCCCCTGGATCATCTCCCACCCTCTGCCTTTGGCTCATTAGTGTACTGTCCCCCATTCCACCCCTTTTACTCTGTGTTTTGCTGCCCTCCAACCACATGTTTCATTAGCATCATCCCTTTTTATATCTGCCCTGCACATGTGGCTACATGTCTGCTACAAGCCCCCTCTCAGACCTGTACGTGTTATGTCTGTGTCTAATCTAAGCACTGCTGAGCAGGGATGGTCCTTCTGTGGGATAATGCACACCAGGGGTCCTCAAACATTCTAAACAGGGGGCTAGTTCACTGTCCCTCAGACCATTGGAGGCCCGGAATATAGTTGAAAAAAACACTATGAACAAACCCCAATGAACACTGCAGAAATACAAAAAACAGAGAATGTTTCCAAACATTTTGGTTTTGTTTTTCCAGTGGCAATTGCTCTAGCCACGTTAGTCTGGTTTCTTTGGGTCTTCTGCTAACTCCCCATCATCTGCTTTCCATTTGTCCTTTCGTCCCACGTCTAGTATTGTTTCCATTCTCTGTCTACATCTGCTTTAACATAGTAATCTTTCTCCTTGTGCTCTTTCCGCATTCCTAGGTCATCCACTCAAATGTTAGACCCCCATCCTCAATCCCCACTATCTGTCCAATTGTAGATATCTCTTACCTCCCTCAAAATGTTTTTTTCCCTCACCATTTCATTTGTCCAGCTCCATCCCATTCTGATCCTCGCACAACCTCACCTCCCGTCTATTTCCAGCCACACCCAGCATCCGCTCCCCTCTAGTCCGTGCATCAGCCCATTTCCAGTCCTAGCCCCCCATCAGCCCATTTTCAATCCTATCCCTGGCCCAACATCAGCCCAGTACCAGTCCTAGCTCCACACCCATTTCGAGTCCTATCCAAGTTCCTCCAGAAGTGCATTTCCAAACCCCAGCCCCCCCCAAAAGCTTATTGATAGCCCTCTCCTAGCCCCACCATCAGCCCATTTGCAATCTTAGCACCCCCAACAGCACATTTTGAGCCCTATCCTAGGCCCCCCATCATCCCACTTCCAATCTTACCACCACCCATAGGCCCTGAACTGTCCGAACCGCCGCCCCCACATCCGCACACTTCCAGTCTTACCTCTCCCCCCCATAGCCAATTACCACTCCAAACCTCCTCCACCCCCATCAGGCAAGATAGGGTACGAAATAACCCAAACACGCCTACTGCTGCTGCTTCCACCGTGGCAGCAGGAGATTCAAGCTTCCCGTGGGGCCCCCCCTGCTCTGTAGTGTCCTCCATGCGGCTTCAGTGTGGGCTTGTCAGAGCCACGTGAAGGGAGAGTATCCCTTTCTCATGGCCATGTCAATGCCGCCACAGGCCGGATGGAAAATACCATCAGCCCCATGGCGGGATTAACAGAGCCATGAGAGGAGAAGCTTTTTCTATTTGCGCGGCTCTGACAGCCAACACTGAGGCTGCATGGAGGACACTGCAGAGCAGGGGGAGCCCCACGGGATGCTGGATTATGCTGCTGCCACGGCGGCAGCGGCAGCAGCAGGTTTGTAAGGTGTTAACTTAGCTGGGCTGCTGCTAAATGAATGCTGCGGTCCTGTGTAGAGCTGCCCCTGAGGACTGACAGCGGCGGCATAAACACCCATCGGGCTGCATACATCTTCTTGGCGGCCCACATGTGGCCCTCGTCCCGTAGTTTGAGGACCCCTAATGTACACATCGATGTGTCTGCAAGGTACTGGTCTATATATGCCTAATAGTGGTAGCAGGAGCTGCAGTGGTAGCTATTTAGCACATGTACAGGCCATGGCCAAACACACATTGATTGTGGGGTGGATGTGTTAAACAGTTGTATGTAGTTGAACCATGTAAACCAATCTGTGCTGTGTATGGTTTCCACAACCCAGGTGACTACACAACCATGGCCCCAGCTGAGGAGGAGGAGGTGCAATTGGCCCAGGATGTGGCAGAGCCCCAGCCCACAATGTCTGGGGGCAGCACCAGCAATGGTGATGGGACACCAAGCACAAACGTACAGCCGGAGCCACAGGACCACACCCCAGACGTCACTGCCACAGAGGGCTCCGAGGAGATCACAAGACAACACCCCATTCATGCACCAGCGCCAGATGAAAACCCTCCACCAGAAATGGACCCAATCATTGAAGAGCTGCGCACACACACTGCTGCAGCACGGCATAATGCAGAAGGTGGGTAACAGCATACCCCATGATCCCGACGGGGTTGTCCTAACATCCACAAAATGATTGCATATTGCCCACATAGCATAGCGTTCTGATTTTGGGGGGTTGTCTTATGTGCTCTGTGATTCTACCTCCTGTAGCATGGCTTGTCAGGTGTCAGCATTTGTGAGGGGCTCACACACATGCACACTGTGCTTGCCCATATACCCCACATAAGCCCAAAGAGAAGAGCAATGATCACAGGTCACCCAGACACCCTATGTGAGAGAGACCTCATCATGGGTATTGTCATGCAGTATCATTTGACAACATAATCTGCAGTGTGTGGCAGCATTATAGAAATTGGGGCACCCCAGATATGTGTATGTGTGTCTTAGGCCCCCTCAGATCATCTGACCTATCCCAGACAAGCAGTGTGCAGACCTGGCATTGTCATATTAAACTGTGGCAATGTGCCATGTGTGAGATCTGTGTTTCTCAGGACCCCTCATCCAGACCCCTTCCAGACATGGGGATGGCTCATGGGAGACACAGATGTAAACGTTGGTAGGTTTGGCAGGCATGACTGTTCTGCAGACTGCTCTTCTGGGATATGTGTGACATGTGTATGTGTGACAGCTGGTAATGGAGAGGAAGCTCACATATCACCCTCTGTCCCACCCACAGGCACTCATCAGGCACTCCAGCGTCTGTACATGACAATTGGAGAAAATACCAGGGAGCTGAGGATGATCCGGGAGGAGATGCGGTTGGGGGCACTTGCCCACATTGCGGATGCCATGGAGGACATTGTGGGGCTAATGCGGCAGCAAGCACCAGCACCAGCACCAGTACCAGCACCAGCACCAGCACCGGCACCTGAGGCACCAGGACAAGGTGCAGTACTGCGGGGGGTGGTGTGCCGTGGGAGGCACGGGCGGCCACGCAGGAGGTGACTCTGGGTCCAATAAACAGCTGTTAACCAGTACATATGTGTGTTTTCCAATGTGTGTCCCTGTGTTCCCCTTAGGTAGTGTGCAAATGCATGTTGTGTCGCGCACACAGGCCCCTCGATGATGGGGTGTCTGTACTGGCAGGTATCACTGCACAGACACTATCACATGCCATGTGTGCCATGCACTGTGTCAGATCCCAGCCCCTGGGCTGCAGTGTGGCGGTTTACATATCCTCCCGGGTTGCACAGGGGGAATGTCCTGGAACTACATGTCCAGTGTTGGGAGACATCATAGTTTAAATCCTGTCATACCCCCTACATTGGACGCACATGTGTGACCCTTGTCCCTGCCTGCAACACTGCCTACATGCCTGCCCCCCACAAATGTATACGGTTACTCACCAACCATCCCTGTGACATGTATTGTCCCAGGACACACTCAACAGCTTTACCCCTGAGTAGCTCCTGGGCTTATCAGTACATCTTACCCAGCCAGCACAGACGTACTGGTTTGCAAGTTGTACTATTGGCACACAGGCATGTTGCATCAGAAACGGTTCCCACACATTGCACACAGCATGCACGTGCCTCAGTATCCTGGGCCGTCTACATTTCTACATCTCAGGATCCACCCTGGTCTCACACACCTACACACATGGTCATCCCCCACGACAGCATGTGGAGCCAGTCCACGCATGATACCCATATCTACCTTTACAACACATACCTGTCTACACACATATCCCATGCTTGCATCCATAGTGTGTTGCTAAGGGAGACACGTGACCATTTCAAATTAAGAAACAGTGTGTATATTGTACAAAAATAAGGAATATAATACAATGTTAGGGATAGGGACAATACCCATCATCCTCCCCCCCAAACACCCCCCTCCTCCCCCTGCCAGCCCCACCCGCCCTATACACCCTCCTCCACCCCTCCCCCCACCCCCACATCAGCCACACCCTCTCTCTGCATGCTGCATGCCCAGTGATGGAACACAGGACAGCACAGGGCACATGTGTGTATGTCACAGACGCCATCAATGACTCCTGTGACGCCCTTCACGGGATGGCCGCCGACATGGCAGCCGCTCCACCTCGGCGGCCACCTGCTGAATGGCTCCCGCCAGCCACTGGTGCGAGTGCACTAGGAGATGCACACGCCGTTCCAAGGCATCCAGGGCCACATACAGGTCCGCCACACACCTGCCACCACACACACACATAGTCCCAGGGGTCTGGGTGGTGGCATGTGCATGCGACCTGTGTGTGGCCCTGGATGGTGGAGCGACATAGCATGGCTGGTGGGAGCCCACAGTGCCCTGTGCTGCACTGTGTTCCCCATCACTCTCCCACACCCACACATCCCCCTCCTCCCCCCTGCCACCTCCCACCCACCCTCCACACCCTCCTCCACCCCTCCCCCCACACCCACATCAGACACACCCTCTCCCTCCCCTGCCACTCCACCACCCACCACTTCCATGCCCCCATCAGCCCCCTCCTCCGCTACACTCTCCGGCGGCTCTTCATCCTCCTCCTCAGCCTCCACCTCAGCTTCCTCCTCTACCACCACCACCTCCACCTCTGTGGCATGGTGGGCAGGGGGGCGCCTCAGGGCATAGGCAGATGTGGTGGCCTCTTCATTGTTGTCATCACCCTCTGTGGAAGATGACAGTCATCAGCACATTATCAAGTGTGTCACATAACACATGTACATATGCAGGCACCACACAGGCTGGTGGGCCAATGTGACATTTGTTACTGGGCAGCAAGGTTGCCAATGCTCACTGTCATGCTCTGACTGTGCCGCCCTCTGGAGGCGGGCAAGGTAGTCACTGTGATGGAGCAGCAACTCGCGCCCCTTCTTCCGGAGATCCTCTTCCTGTGGATGTGAAAACAATGTGTGGGGGCATCAGTGACTGCTTACCTCTGGTGGGTGGGCAACATAAACAAACATCTGTGTGGCCAGCATCTTGCTGCTCCTGCTCCACTGCTGTGTGTGTCAAGTACAGCATAGTTAGTCACCTGTAACAGGTGATCTCCAGGAACACCAGGAATATGTCTTCACATGTGGGTAGCGTCGGTACCAACTGAGCCTGTGTGGGAACGCTCCCCAGCGTCCTATATGAAAGCTTTTGGGAGCATCCCACAGTGGGTGCGTGCTGCCTTCCTGCCTTTCCCAACTGCCTCTCTCCAGTTGAGTTTAAAGCTGACACAAAGAGAGAGAGAGAGAGAGAGATAGGGAAAGAGAGAGAGAGACAACCCGCTAGGGGAGATGGGTGGGTTGTGATGACCTCATCCTGCTGTTCCCGGAGATCACCTGTTACAGGTGACTAACTATGCTATCACCAGGAACAAGCAGGACGTAGTCGTCACATGTGAGGACACCCTAGATGTAGATGCCAGGGAAGGATCCCCAGAGTGGTGAGGGCCTGTGGAGGGCTTCACTTCCTCCCATGTATCTCTGGCATCCTGTAAGAGAGGCAGCTAGGAGTGGATTACGTATGGAAGAGGTGTTGGAGAGCAGCCTGACCAACCATAGCATGCCTGCGGGAGCCTTTATCCAAGCAGTAGTGGGCCATGAACTGAGGACCAGGTAGCTGCTCCACAAATGTAGTTAATATAGACGGAATGGAGGTGAGCCCGTGAGGCTGCCATGACTCTCACATTGTGAGCGGGAACATGGGCCACCAGTGAAAGGTGTTAGCTATGATAGATAAAAGGTAATACATTGAGCAATCCAGTTGGATAGAGATCTTTTTGAAACTGCTGTACCCAAATGCGAAGGATCAGAGACTCAGAATAGCTGAGGGGACCTTCTGTGTTGCTGGGTCCTCTGCAGATGAAAATCCACAGCTCTTTTACAGTCCAAGGTATGAAGAGTCTTCTCTGCATTTGAAGCATGCGGCTGTTGAAAGACTACAGGTAACTACACCTCTTGTTTCAAATGAAAGGAGGAATCCACCTTAGGCATGAAGTGTGGATGTGTCCTTAGGATTACCTTATCATGGTGAAACGGTGTGTAAAGTGGATCAGCCACTGGAGCTTGAAATTCACTGATACGACTTGCTGATATGATTGCAAGAAGGTATTTTACTTTCCAGGTCAGAGACTTTAAGGAAGTAGTGTCTAAGGGCTCAGAAGGCGGCAGCATACGCTGGCCTAGAAGCAGATTGGGATCCCATGCCTCTGGAGGTGGTCTAAGGGCAGGTTTCGGTAGATGCAGGCCTCTCATGATTCTGGATATGAGAGGATGGGATGAAATCGGTTGTCCATTGATGGGTTCAGAAGGAGCAGCAATGGCACTTAAATGGACTCTGACTGACTCAGTTTGGAGACCATTGTTTGATAAGTAATGGAGTTTGTCCAAAACATGTTTATATACGGATGACAAGAGGGTTGAAGGACTTTTGTTATCACCAAATGAAATGTCACGTCCACCTGATGGCATAGGACTGCCTTGTGGAAGGTTTCCTGGAAGCATAACAGACATCATGCATTTCCTGAGTGAGGGGAGAGCCAAAGCAGTTACAGCCTTCAGTAGCCAGGTTCTGAGGTGCAGAGACGGGGGGGTTGTATGCCATACATTCCCCTCCTCCTGCGACAGTAAGTCTGGAGCTGACCCTACGTACAGGGGTGGAACCTTGGACAGATGTAGAAGCAGAGGGTATCACACCTGGTGTTGCCAGCGTGGGGCTATGAGGATCATGTTGCCTCTGTCCCTCAGGAGTTGGAATAGGGTCTTGGCAATCAAGGGAATGGGAGGAAAGGCATATAGGCATTCCTGCCCCCAGCTGAGGAGGACAGCATCCCTCGCTTGGCAGCTCTGAGCTGGGATTCGTGAACAGAACCGGGTAGGTTTGGCATATGATGGACTTGCAAAGAGGTCTGACTCTTGAGTTCCCCAGAGTTGCAATACTCTACAGAGTTGGTCCATGTGTAGAGACCATTTGTGCGGAAGCAGAACACGACTGAGTTTGTATGGCTAAGAGTTCTGATTGCCAGGGAGATAGACTGCCAGGAGATGGATCAGCTGCTTTCTGGCAAATGACCACAGTTGAAGAGCTTCGTTGCAAAGGGACAGAGAGCCTGTTCCTCCTTGTTTGTTGGGAAGAAAAGAAGATATTCTTCCGCAGGTAAACAACCAGAGGAGAGCAGCGTAAGTGATGACCACAGCCTACCAGGTAATAAATAAAATTCTTTTTAAGGACCCAACTTAACAAGTTTTGGCCTTAATAAAGAATTTTATTTATTACCTGGTAGGCTGTGGTCATCACTTCCGCTGCTCTCCTCTCCTCCTTGTTTGTTCACATAGACCATGGCTACCTGATTGCCTGTGTAAAGTAGTATTCTATTGGCCTGTAGAAGGGAATGGAAGACATGAAGAGCCAGGCAAATTGCTCAGAGCTCAAACAGATTGATGTGGAAATGACTCTCCTGACAATTCCAGGTGGCTTGGGTGGAGGTGTCCAGTACATGTGCAGCCCACCCCACTTTGGAGGCATCTGTTGTTAATGTGATCTGAGGAGAGGTTTGCAGAAAAGGTGACCCCTCCAACAGGTTTTGTGCTGACCGTCACCAGTCCAGGGACAGAGTATGGCGGTTTGAGTTTACTATCACATCTGAGAGACAGCCTGTTGCTTGCGTCCACTGGGAAGAGAGGGCCCATTGGGCTGGTCTCATGTGGAGACAAGCGTAGGGGACCACATGCACCGTAGATGCCATGTGACCCAGCAGCTGATGCATCTCTCGAGCCAAGAGGTGAGTCTTTTGTAGTGCTGTCCAAACACGTTGCACAATGCGAGGACAGCGAGGCTGAGTCAGGTAGGTCTTTGGCAGTCTGGTATCTAGCCTTGCTCCTATCAACTCCAGCGTTTACGTGGGAGTCAGAAAGGATTCCTGGAGATCTCTGACAGGGCCTAGATATTGGAGTCCATGCATTGTGTATGAGAGAGAGGCCTGGGCATGTGTTTGTGACTGTGCCTGGATGAGGCAGTCGTCCAAGTAGGGGCACAAAAATATTCCCCTGGTACGGACCAAACCGGCTACCACAGACATGCACTTTGTGAATATTCTGGGTGCTGAGGCAAGGCTGAAGGGAAAACTTTGTTTTGATAGTGGTTTCCTTGATGGAGGAACCAAAGGAACTTTCGCTGTGCTTGTTGGCAGAGAAGATGGGTGTACGCATCCTTGTGATCTAGAGAACAAAGGCAGTTCTGCCTGTGTAGGTCAGGAAGTACGTTTCCTAGAGAAATCATTTTGAATGTCTGTTGGAACAGGAACTTGTTCAGTTCTCTGAAATCTAAGATGTGTCTGTGACCTCCTTTTTCCGTTGGTATGAGGAAATTGGGGGGGGGGGGGAGGAGAACCCAGAACCCTGTTGGAGATGAGGTACCTCTTCCATTGCTCCTTGAGGTAGAAGATGTTTTACCTCTGGATTCAGTTGGGGGGACATTTGCGAACTGAATGTCCTTACTATTGTAGGAGGCGGCAGGCTATGTGAATGATGCCTGTACCCTCTACTATGATGGACAGAGTCCAGGGTTCTGATGTTATTTGCCTCCATCTGTGAATGAGGTGACCTAATCTTCCTGGGATTGTTGACGGTTGCTTTCCCTGGAGGGTCAGGAAGGGCAGGTACTCCATCACAGAGTCAAAGGCCCTGTGGGGGCTGAGGCTGCTGTGTCTGCTGAGGCAGAGTAGCTCTCGGCTTTCTCTGCTTAGTAGATTGTTGACCCTTTCTAGCAGCTTGTACTGCAGGTTGTCCTTGCTGAGCATAGAACTGATAGTATCCTTTCTTTTTGGAGAGGAAGCGCTTTTCTAAGGCTCTCATCTTTGCAGGATCTACAATATTTGAAAGCCTTGTCAAGGTATAATTGTCCTGCTGGTTTTTCAAAACCCGTTTTCACCACTACAGGGGGTGTTGGCCAGTTTATCCTGTACCCAATGTTCCAGGTGAGAGGCTTGCAGCCAGCCAAGTTTCCTTGCCCCAATAGCAATGGCAGAGACTCTGCCTATGCATGAAAAACAGTCAAAAGCTGCCCTGTTCACAACTTTTGAAATGTTCTGGGCCTGCTTGACAGGTGCTACATAGTAGTGACCTCTGTGATCTGCGAGATGTGGACTTACCAGTTGTAGATCTCGTGTGACCTCGTCAGGAACATTCCCATGTACATGATATAGGAACCTGTCCTGTCTGAAAGCTTGAATGTATGGACGACACAGCGACCAAAGGCATCTAATGTCTTACACTCCCTACCAGGAGGGTTGGTGGCATGTTGTTTGTAACGTTTAATTCTCCTCATAGCACACTCCACCATGATGGAGTGATCAGGGAGGTGTCCTTTCTGCAAACCAGGGGACGGAGGCACACGATAAATAGTAGGCACATGTGAGAATGTGGAGAGGTGGTAAGAGGAATCTTCCACATTCTCAAAAGAGGATTCCTTAAGATCTGATGTATTGGCAGGATGTCTGCCTCCTTTGGAGTTTGGTGATATTGGTGAATCTCTGGCTTCCGTGGCCTGTGCTCACTTTGAGTTACTAATGAAATGGAGAGGCCCTTGACTACATGTGTGTGGAGATCCAGGAAGGACATATCCTGAGGAGGGGACAATCTCCTCTTGGGAGAGGCAGGCTTGTCCTGGAGAGGTACATCGTTACCCTCTGAGCTGTCAGAGTCATCAGACCCCTCAGGAGATTGGATGTATCTTCTCTACGGAGGCTCAGGAAAAGTGAGGTATCGGTACCAATTGGCCTCAGTATCGGAGTGACACGGTACCGGTGTGTGGATACCGGTATTCATCAGCACCAATGGTGCATTTGCCAATGCTGGTCCTGCAATTGCTGCACATACCGGTGCTGGACTTTGCAGGGTCTGGGGTGGAACCAAGGTCTTTGATGCCGCAAGGAGAGCTGCCAGACTGCGTTCGATGGCCACGATCCTCTGGTCAATCAACACTGCTGATGTCTAAGTATGAGTACTGGCCAAAGCCAGGACCCCAGAGCATAGCACCAGGTGGTCGGACCAGGTTGAGGCCTCCAGAACTTCATGGAGTCCCAAAGTGGCTTTGGAGGCCAGGGACTCCCACTGGGGCTGTTTGCCCGGAGCGTGCTCCTCAAGGGCAATGCCAGTGGCAGTCCGATATTTCGAGGGGGATCTACCCTTTCAGGAACGGACAGATTTGTGTTTGGTTACCTGAGATCCACGGGAGGAAGAGGAAGCCCTTGAAGACATGGCTGCCACCGAGGCCATGTTGGAGGGAAAGAGGGTACCGAGCTTGGCTGCTCTGTTCTGCCAACCACTCTTGGATAACATCCCACAGGACAAACATTCAGACATGCATTGATCTGGCCATTAGCATTTGCGACACCAATCATGGTTGTCAGTGACTGAGAAGGTACCGGCACATTATCAGCATATGTTCTGCAGCCGAGGAGTGCTTTTCCATGATGGAGGAGGGATTAGGGCCTAATGCCAAACCGGGGGGAGACCTACAAAGGGGATTGTTGCTCTTTTGTTAAAAAGGTTTGTTTGTGTGAGGGAATCTGACCTTTTAGAAAATAAAATTACAAGATCAGTGGTACCAGTAAAGAAAAACAGGCAGACACTGCCACAGGAGTGGCACTACAATAGCTGTTTTTCAGCAATGACAGGAACAATGACCTGCTGGCTCTGTGGAAAACAATGAACTGGAGAGAACCATTTGGGAAAGGCAAGATGGCAGCACACAGGCGCTGTGGGGTGCTTCCAATAGCTTTCCTATTGGACACTGGAGAGCGTTCCCATACAGGCTCCGTTGGTACCGATGATACCCACATGTACGGACTACTTCCTGCTTGTTCCAGGCGATTACCTGTTCCCAGTGCCACCTGCATGCGTAGCTGTGTCTCTGGACATGTGTGCAGTGACACCTATGTGCAGTGTGCCTGGCACCCTGAACACATCATTCCAGTCCCCTGTGGCCCCCTTGCATGACATTGCATGACCATGCCACATTTGGATTGCCAATGATGGTGTCCATGGTAACCCCCCTAACCCCATATGTGGTCTGGTGAACACATTTGTGTTGTCATGATCTATGCACATCCTCGGACCCAACCCCACTGGCAACATGATATCCTAACAATCATGGGTGCTGTGTCCATACCTGGAACATTGTGTGGGTGGCCCTATTCACCTTGCCAGGGGCCACTACCGTGACATTTGGCTTTCTACAAGGCCCAGGATAGTAATGCTTGACCCACTACAAGCATTGTGTAACGTGTCTCTCTTGGGGATACTGCTAGGTATGTATAACCTAGTTTGGCCACTGTTGCAAAGAGCATACTGGGCGTGAAGGATGAGGGTGTGACCCAGTATGGGCTATTTTATGTTGTTATGTTCCTATGACCTGGGCCTTGTATGCTTATGGCAGGTGTGGTTACCAACACCAGGGGCAGGGGCCATTGCA
Source organism: Ichthyophis bannanicus (assembly GCA_033557465.1). Taxonomy (NCBI): domain Eukaryota; kingdom Metazoa; phylum Chordata; class Amphibia; order Gymnophiona; family Ichthyophiidae; genus Ichthyophis; species Ichthyophis bannanicus. Next base: position 196,028,078 of record CM066034.1, on the reverse strand, counting down.
CCAGAATAGGCTATTGCCACCTGTGCTCATGTCAGTGTTTCTGTCTGTGCTGTGCAACCACAACAGGTGCATGTATCCTTCCAACACCATCAGTAATGTTCATCTGCAACAAGGTTTTGGATTCGTAGCAAGTGGGCAGATGTGTGATCTGACTCAGCATACAGTTATGGGAACATGGCTCTGTTACAGGCCTTTGTACTTAGATCTCATAGCTCATGGGGGTGGGGTGCTGTTACACACATCCACATCTGCACCTAGCATACCATCTGGATACATCAAAGATGTGTGTGATGAGGTGCTGACCCCACAGACTATGGGAGATGTGCAACCTACCTGCCATAACCTAACACAATATCTGAATGACATACCCACCATTGCAATCAGGTCTCTGGCCCCCTGGGGGTTGGGTGTCCTAGCACACATCATCAGCTTCATACACCATAGCAACAGGGTGACTGACAGTACACCTTACGCAGGTCTCAGGACTCCTGGGGATAGGGAGAATGTATTGAACTGTTTAGGCACACAGAACCATATCACCAGGGTGAGTGATAGCCCACTTTGATGGGCTCTCAGGACTCCTGGGGATAGGGAGAATGTATTCAACTGTCTAGGCACAAAGAACCATATCACCAGGGTGAGTGATAGCCCACTTTGATGGGCTCTCAGGGCTCCTGGGGATAGGAAGAATGTATTCAACTGTCTAGGCACACAGAACCATATCACCAGGGTGCCTGACAGCCCACTTTGATGGGCTCTCAGGACTCCTGGGGATAGGGAGAATGTATAGAACTGTCTAGGCACGCAGAACCATATCACCAGGGTGCCTGACAGCCCACTTTGATGGGCTCTCAGGACTCCTGGGGATAGGGTGAATGTCTAGAACTGTCTTTGCACACAGAACCATATCACCAGGGTGAGTGATAGCCCACTTTGATGGGCTCTCAGGGCTCCTGGGGATAGGGAGAATGTATTCAACTGTCTAGGCACACACAACCATATCACCAGGGTGCCTGACAGCCCACTTTGATGGGCTCTCAGGACTCCTGGGGATAGGGAGAATGTATAGAACTGTCTTTGCACACAGAACCATATCACCAGGGTGAGTGACAGTCCACTTTGATGGGCTCTCAGGACTCCTGGGGATAGGGAGAATGTATTCAACTGTCTAGGCACACAGAACCATATCACCAGGGTGAGTGATAGCCCACTTTGATGGGCTCTCAGGACTCCTGGGGATAGGGAGAATGTATAGAACTGTCTAGGCACACAGAACCATATCACCAGGGTGAGTGACAGCCCACTTTGATGGGCTCTCAGGACTCCTGGGGATAGGGAGAATGTATTCAACTGTCTAGGCACACAGAACCATATCACCAGGGTGAGTGATAGCCCACTTTGATGGGCTCTCAGGGCTCCTGGGGATAGGGAGAATGGGGCGGGGGGAGGGTGGCGGGGGGGCAGGGGGTGTGGGGGGGTGCAGGGGGGGTGGGGGGTGGGGGGCACTGGGGGCCAGGGGGCGGGCGGAGGGCGGGGGGGGCAGCTCTTTGGACCCATAGGCGGATTCTGTAGTACCACCCAAACTGCCCTCTGGAGCTCAGGATCTCCCACCAACATATCCACATTCTACATCATTGCAATGCTGCTGGCAGAGGGGACCATCAACCTCAGTTGAGCTGGGGGACAGACAACATACAGGGCAGTCCATGCATTTCTGTACGCATCTATACGGTGATAGCAGACAGACAGGAGGCCTGGAAATGTTCAGCTGCCCACCACCACTATCTGACATTCTCCAGCAGCGAGCACAGTGAATCTGCAGCCACTGCACCCTGCAAGGTGTTCCAGCCTCACACATACTTGCTGCAAACAGTCTGCTAGCTAGTCCATAGTGCATATTACTGGAAGAAATGTGTGCACCCAAAACCGGGATGTCAGCACACCCACCAAACAGATAGGTTAGTGATTGGGCCCCAAAAAAAGGCAGCCCATAGATACCACTTGAAAGAGATGCTAGTAGCACTATGGGGGACCTAGCCATGCCATGGGGACTGCTCAGTCATGGTGAGAGTGACCTCCCAGCAGGACATGCAGGGGCCACCCTGTCCGTGCAGGTGATGGCCGGCCACTACCATGTCCCAGCCATTGCCCTATGCCCTGTGCTCATGCATCCTGCCCAGGTCACCCTGTCCGAGCTATACCCACAGTACCTTGCTCCTCATTATGCACATTGGCAAGCTAACACTGGACACAGTGCAAACAGTGTGGGCTGAGTAAGGTGTTGCAACCACCACACACTGGATGGACAGACACACACTCCCACACCTATGCCAGCATTGTGCTACTATAGAGAGCTTTTGCAGTCCAGGCCACCTCACCAGTCCTGCACACAGCGCAGACATGGCTATGGTATGCAATACTGTTGGGGTCACTCCCCAGGGTGGTGAACACTGTCAGAAACCAGACCTGAAACACACTCCACAGACATCAGAGATATTGGTATGATACAGCTCAATGAGCATATTGTGCTTAACTTAGGAATTGCTATCTGCCAGTAATCATAGCAACCTATTGATATATGTGTACCATATTCCCAGGTTTATGGTGGCATTGGTAAGGTATGCACGTACTAGTATTGTGAGATGTACGCAAGGTCCAATATATTGCCTCTCCGTGGGCTTTTGATAATGGAGCCTGTGGGTGCGGTTCTTTCTGCTCCTGTTGGTCGCTGCTCTAGGGCAGAGGTCCACAACTCCAGTCCTGGTGGGCCAAACACTGTTCATGTTTTCCTGCTGTCCCTAATGAATATGCATGAGATACATCTGCATACCATGGAGGTGGCTCATGGAAATGAAGCACACACATCTTTATTAGATACAGCATATACGTGAATGATTTGTGGCCCTCCAGGACTGCATTTGGGGGACTCTGCTCTAGGTAATGTGCATGTTTCTGGTGTCTGTGCTCTGTAGGGTAAAATGTAGATGTTTTGGGCATGTTTACGTTATATGCACTAAAGGTTCTATCTGTATTATCACATTTTTGTGGTGGGTAAAATGTGGGAACTGGGATGGCAGGAGCCCCAGCTGGGGTTTGAACCTGAGACCTTCTGCTCCTGAAGGCACTGGCTGTGTGTGCTGCACCACTGTCTTGGCACAGAAACAGTGCATTCCCTGGGGAGTCCATGGCTGTTCGTCAGACAGGGCCTGTCTATTGCAGTGCACGGCACCCACGTGAAGAGGGCTCGGCCATGGTGTGCTGTGGGCAGCAGACACTGCCCCCTGCACCACCGGTACCCCTCTGCCACCATGCTGACATGGCCTTATATTGGAGACAGCATCAAACCTGAATGATTTGTGGCCCTCCAGGGCTGCATTTGGGGGAATGTGCTCTAGGTAATGTCCATGTTTCTGGTGTCTGTGCTCTGTAGGGTAAAATATAGGCATTTGAACCATGCTTATGTTCTCTGCAATAAAGGTTTGTCTGTACTTTCATGATTTAGTAGTGGTTGAAATATGGGGACTGGATTGGCAGGAGCCCCAGCTGGGACTTGAACTGGTGACCTTCTGCTCTGGAACACACTGGCTGTGTTCACTGTACCACACTGTGGCCACAGAGACAGTGCAGTCCCTGGAGATAGGAAACCTGGCCAATGGGGTCGTAAACCCTGCTCTGGACAATTTCACTGTGGGCTCATTCACCTTGTATGGGGACGGAGCGTAGACCCTTCCAAAATTAATTTCTTTTTTTTGTAGGTTTTTTGGGAGTGTTTTTTGATGTTGCCCATTGATATCACTATTGGCCAGCTTGGTTATGTTTTTTTTCCATTTTCTTGAGGTCATTTTCACTGTTTCTTTGCCCTTTTGTTCCGTGCACATGTATCACACTTATCACTTTTTATAGATTTCCCTGGTTTTGCTGTACATTGCAGACGGAAATGGTTTCTTTTCCCTTTAAATCGGCTCTAACGCGAAGGTTTCTCTGGCGATATTTTTTGCCTCGTATTTCACAGCGTTCGTGTGCGGGGAGCCTCTTGCCTCCCACTCTCCACCCATTGACCCCTTCTCTCCGCCCCTGGGGAGCCTTCCTCCGCCCTCCGGGAGCCTTTGCCCGCCTTCATCGCTCGTTTTCACCGCGGCGCGTATTATCGCGCGATAAGGTACCTGTGCGCCGCAAGATGCGACATTATCATGCGATAAGGTACCTTATCGCGCGATAACGTTACAGAGCGCACATTAAGACGGTTGTCTTAGATGTTCAATTAATGTAGTGCTTTTTATAGTTAGTTTTAAGTCGGATCCTTTATCTATTTATTTATTTATTTACGTTTCTTATGTACCGCACTATTAAGATCAGTGCGGTTTACAGCGAACAAAACAATAGTACAATGTAACAAAACACATTGTGCTTACAATGAAAAATGAACAGGGTAATAACTTGGGTGCGAACTTGGGTGAGAACTATTTACAGCACATTTTACAAAGTTACAGAATATTCACCATCGAGTAGGATTGATGGCACAGGTTTAAGCCAAGGGAAGCACTGATTATCTATTCTCTTGTTGGCTTAAAGTATTGGGGCAGATATGGAGGGGGGTCGGGGGGCCTATTACATGTTTCCCTGGGTTGCCTTCTGGGTAGTGTTTTTGGAATAGGTGGTATTTTATCGCTTTTCTGAATAGGGTAAGGCTCGTGATAGATCGAATTTCGGAGGGGAGGGCATTCCAGGATGTGGGTGAATAAACCGAAAAAGCCCTATTGGCTGTTACTTTTAGGCATTTTGTCATTATCTTAGGGATTTCTAATGCATTCCGCATTGCAGACCTTCTGATCCTGTTGTCAGGCATGATGTTGATTAATTTACTGATGGGTGAGGGGGGCTCGTTCCTCAGTGCTTTGAATGTCATGACGAGTGCCTTGTAGTGGATTTGAGCTTGTAGGGGTAGTCAGTGGAGCTCCTTCATCACAGACGTAATGTGTTCTGACCTTGACACGCCAACAAGTACTCTAGCGGCCGAGTTCATGGCAAGTCGGAGTGGATTTAGAGTTGACTGTGGAAGCCCATGGAGGATGATGTTGGTGAAGTCTAAGTGTGGAATAACTAGGGCTTGAAATATAGTCCGGTAGTCAGTGAAGTCCAGGAGTGGTAAAAGGAGGCGTAATGTTCCAATCTTGTGATATACAGCTTTTGCGACGTTTTTCACATGTGTTATCATGTCAAGTCGCTGATCTAGTGTGATGCCTAGATAGCGAATTATGGTTTTAGTTTTGAGCACGACATTTTCGACTTGTAGTGCTGGAGGTGGGGTGAACGTCTGATTTCCCGTGATGAAGAGAACATCGGTTTTACTGTGATTAATTTGTAGGTTTTGGGTGAGAAGCCAATCAGCGACTACTTTAAAGCATCTTGTAATGGGTGAAAAGTCAGGCCGGTCAGTCCTGAATGGGATGTATAGCAGGATGTCATCTGCATAGGCAAGGCAATTCACATTTAAGGAACGGATCAAGGTGCAGATGGGCAGCATGTATATGTTAAACAACAGTGCTGATAAGGATGAACCCTGGGGTCCCCCTGTTTTTGAAGGAAAGGCTCGGATGTCAAGGTACCCGTCTTAACTTGTTGCCATCTGTTAATCAGGTAAGATTTGCACCATTGTAGAGCAGTGCCTTGTATCCCTTTATCTTGGAGCTGTTGTAGCAGAATCTCATGGTTCACTGAGTCAAATGCGGCTGCAATGTCCATGAAGATGAGGATGAAACCCTGGTGTATGTTGTCAAGTCCTGTGATTAAGTCATTGAAGAGGGTCGTTAGGATGGTGTCCACACCATGTGCTTCCCTGAATCCATGCTGAGATGGGTCGAGGGGTGCTTCAGAGTCGACATGCTGTTGGATCTGATGCAGAACAGTCTTTTCAAAGATCTTGGCAAGTAGGGGGATACTGGAGATTGGTCTGTAGGATTCGACTTTGGATGGGTCGAGTTTACTGTTTTTTAGCAAAGGCTTGATTGATGTATGTTTGAGATTCTGAGGGAAGGATCCTGTTGATAATGATTGGTTTAGTATTTTGCAGAGTGTGGCTTAGGTCGCATCACAGCTCTTTTATCCAACTGGCTGGACAAGGATCATTAGGTGCAGTGGTGAGGTTGATCGCGGCAATAGTGTCCTCGATTTCTTTGGTGGATATTTCACAAAATTTGAGAAATGCTGTTGGCTGTGGCACGGTGTGCATTTTGGTGGTATTGAAGGAGGTTGAGTTAATACTGGTCTGGATCATCTTTGATTGGAGGTAGTCAGAGTAGTCCTGTGGTTGGGGCATATGCAGATGTGCTAGAGTTGGGTAACCTGTTAAAGATTTTACAATATTGAACAGGTCATGTGATTTATTTAAAGATCATTTTAGAATATCTGTGTGGTGCTGCTTCCTCTTTTCCATTATTTTCTCTCTATGTATTAACAGGTGGGAGTTGTATGCACAATGTGCTTCAGCAGATCGGGTTCTGCGCCACAGTCTCTCTAGTTTGCGTAGATGAAGGAGTGATGTTCGTAGGTCTTTGGAGTACCATGGTGCATGTTCACGTCTCCTTGACTCTTTGTTGACAGGGGGGAGGTGAGCTACGGCACTGAGGCTGCTGTTACAGTTGGCTACCATCTCATCTGGGTCAAGGGTTGTGTCAGTGAGGAGGGGGAGTAGCTTCTCGAGGATTTCATCTTTGACAAAGGGGCGAAAGCGTGTTGTTGGAGTTCTAGCGGAAGGGGCATGAATTTTGCTGCTGTTCATGAGGCCATGGGTGATAGGTATGTAAAATCTGAGCAGGTTGTGGTCAGACCAGGGTACTGGAGTTATAGATATTGGTAGGTACTGGATGGTGTCAACCTCAGACTGAGGGGCAAAAATAAAGTCTAGGATACCCCCCTTCGTGTGTGTGGGAGAGTCAATGAGTTGTTTATAGCCCAGCTCATCTAGTGCTTCAAGGAATGTTTTCGCTTGTGTGTTTTGTAGGGAAGGGAGATTGAAGTCTCCTAACAGCCAATTTGCAGAGCGTGGGTTGCTTGAATTGCAGGCAAGGTTAATTATTGATGGTAGGTCTTCGGGTGATGGTGTTGGGGCTCGATAGAGTAGGTTGATGGTACAGTGACCATTTGATATGGTGATCGTATCCAGGTGGGTTGAGGTGGTGGAATCATTTAGTTTAAATTGTAGTTTTGTCTTAGCAAGGATGAGTGTTCCTCCTCCCTTCTGGTTGGCTCTGTGGCAGGCAAAAAGTGAGAAACCATCTGGCAACATCTGATTGATAATTACGTTGTCGCAGTCGGACAGCCATGTCTCGTTGATCATTAAGATATCAAGGTCATAGAGTGTTATCAGGTCAGTGATTGCTGGCCATTTTGAGCGAGTTGACCTGGCATTTATGAGTGCGCATTTCATGGGTTGTTGGGGCTGGTGCTATTCATGCATAGCAATAACAAGATATTTTTTAGATTGGTTTAGATGTTAATCTATCCATCCGACATTGTGCTGTGGTATCATCAGTGTACCACTTTGGATTAGATTTCCTTAGACATCCATCAAGACACCCATGTGAGGTTCATGAGACAGGCACGTAATGTCAATTTCATTGGTATCTGTTCCTTTTTTAAATATACGTTTAAATATACGTTTTATTTCATTTTGTTTGATATTTTTATATGTTTGTTCCATTGGTTTGTCACATTTTTTGTTTTAGAGGCCCTTTTGCTTGCCATTTTGTTGTCACACTCCAGTAGGTCATTGGGTATTTTTTCTATACAATTTTATATTTTACCTATACAATTTTATGTTTTTATTAACTGCTTTTATTGTATTAAATGTATGTATATATAATTTAACTTGATCCTATGTATTTATATTTTTATTATGGGATAATTTATTAAATTATATACATGTTTTTAGATTTTTAATTTTGTAATTTGTTCAGTTCCGATTTGTTTGTTTGTTTTCTAAGCATGTTGATTTACTAAAATCATGAAGACCTTTTATTTTGTCTATATGTTCTATAATTCATTCTTAGTCCTGTTTTATGATTAATTACATCATGTTAATGTATTTTGTTTATTATTTATTTTGTGTTTAGCCATATAGCCCTTGGAGAAGGTATTTGTGAAACATGGCCTGTGTCGGGCCTTGGCTGATTTTAATTCATTGAATAAAACATTTTCCTTCCATTGCAATCCACGGTTTGTTCTGGTTTCTGCTATTGCACGTGGATAAGTGCTTTCCTGTTGGACTCTACCATGTTTATGCCTTCTCCAGGCAGTAATAGTTATCAGGAAAGTGCTTGTTTTGGCTGTAAAACATCCAGAGGGCTTAAAGAAGATGGAGAGTTAAGTGACTGGCCTAAGATCATAAGGAGAAGCACTGGGATTTGAAGCCTGGCTATCCTAGTCCTAAACCCCTACTCTAACTATTAGGCTGTTAGATATCTGCATTCTGAAATACTATACTGGGGATGTCTATGTAGATTAAGGTGGTTCAAAAAAACAATCTAACAGATTTCAGATCTCTACAAGGCTGGTTGTGTTCTTTATCATATTTATAACAAACACACAATATTTTAATGAGTATAAACAACATTTAGATGTCACCCCATTTGGCAGTTTTTATGTCATCTGAACTAAACAGCAGACAACTGAAATGTCTGATAACAGTGGCCGTTGAAGGTTCTGTACCATCTTTTCTTTGTTTCTGCTGAGACTCTGTCATCAAAAAGGCTAAGTCTGCAAAATGTTCAGACAAAAATGAGAGGTGCCTTGAAAATGCAACAGCCTGGTTTGGATAAGTCTTAAAAACTGATTAAAAGTTTGATGTCATTGAGTGGAAGACAGATTGCAAATGGTGCTTCATTCCATTGTCAGACAAAAACTAACAAACACGTGATATTCTTGGACTCACGTGCAGTCATCCTGAACTGAGCCTTAAAAAGGAATATTCAATATATAAATGCCTTTTCCCATCCATAAAATGTTCAGAATGGAGCGACCCCTAAATGCTTCACAATCAGACTAAAATTTCACAGGTAAGCAAGCTATCCCTGGGAGGTGTGGTCTAGTGGTTAGGACAAGGTACTCCAGGCCCAAGGGCCAGGGGTTCAAGTCCCACCTGGGGACAGCAATCTCAGGCCAGAGAGACTGGGATTTCTAGTCCTATAGCCACTCCTTGTGGTATTGGGCAAGCCACTTAACCCTCCATTGCCTATGTTCCCTGTAAGTATTAGCATATGTGTCTCGTATCCCCCAATTGACCACTTTGACCCAGTGAAAAGCAGGATATAAATACAGCTAAATAAATCCCTAATGGACAAAAAAGCCTTGTGGAGAAAAGATTCTATAAACATTAATTTTTTTGCATTGGTTTGTGGACCACCCTAATGTAGATGTTCCCATAGATGTCCATCTTGGGCATGTACATGTTTGGAAAATCGAGCCTGAACCTGGACATGCCTGCTTTTTTTTTTCTACGTTCTGGCTTGGACATCCCAGACTGCACTTGGACGTCCTTTGTAAAATGTGCCTTCATGTGTTTTATCCCTGAAAATGGGATATTTGAAACTGTCCCTCCCTCCTCCCATGTACAGGTAAAAGTGTGTGTGTTGTTCCACAAGTGCCAACTTTTATATATTAATGTATATTATTCATTTATGAAACTTATATCCCAGTATCCATTATCCTAAGTGGGTTACATCAGAACATTTATAATTTAAAAAAGAAATAAAAACTATATAACCAATTATAAAATCGTAAGATCACAAACAATAAAACATAAAACAAAAAAAAATCAAATACAGAATGAAGAGAAGAGCGGGACCTGGGCATAATTGTGTCTGGCTATCTTAAAGTAGCTAAACAGGTAGAAAAAGCGACTGCAAAAGCCAGAAAGATGCTTGGGTATATAGGGAGAGGAATGACCAGAAGAAAAAAGGAGGTGATAATGCCTCTGTATAAGTCTCTGGTGTGACCTCATTTGGAGTATTGTGTGCAATTCTGGAGACCGCACCTTCAAAAGGAAATAAGCAGGTTGGAGTGGGTGCAGAGCATGGCTACTAAAATGGTAAGTGGTCTTCATTATGTAGCATATGAGGACAGACTTAAAGATCTTACTATGTATACTTTAGAGGAAAGGCGGGATGGGGCAATATGATAGAGACATTTAAATACCTCCATGGCATAAATGCACAGGAAGGTTTCTTTCAATTGAAGACCAGCTCTGCTATGAGGGGACGTAGGATGAGAGTGAAAAAGGATAGGCTCAGGAGTAATATGCAGAAATATTTCTTTACAGAAAGAGTAGTAGATGCCTAGAATAGTCTCCCAGTGGAAGTGGTGGACACGAGTACAGTATCTGAATTCAAAAAAGCATGGAACAAACACAGAGGATCTCTAAAGGTAAAATGGGAACTATTGTAGTTGATACGGAAGGGCAGACTAAATAGGCCATATAGTCGTTTTCTACTATCATGTTATTTATTTATTTAGCTGTATTTATATCCCGCTTTTCACCGGGTCAAAGCGGTCAATTGGGGGATACATTTAACACGAGTGGATGAGAGACACATATGCTCATACTTGCATGTTTCTATGTTTCTTCTTAATCACTAACGTATTGGTAAGCATCCACTGTAGCATAATTCAATATTTGATCTTAACTAACCTAGCTGACAAAATCCAGAGAAAAGAAAATCATCTTAAGGTGCTTCCAGAATGTTCTAGTGCATTCTGTCAATGGAGTGAATTACTTGGATCCACTACTGAGAAAATCTTCTTGTTTCCTCTAAGTGGACTTGGCACAATGATGAAATGTCCAGCAGCTGTGAACCTACCAATTTCAGTACTTATACAGGCTTTTAAATCTTTAAAATAGTATTCAGATACATAGGGCCTCCCCACCAATTGCCTAATGTAATAGAGTTAGAACTTTAAATCTGATTCTCCAGGCAATGGGAAGGCAATAGAGCACCTTTAAGGAGGAAATAACATGCTCCATAGGAGGTGTTCCAGTCAAGAGCTGTGCTGCTGTATTCTTATCCACATTCAACTAGACATGAACATTTTCTAAAGATAATGGACCATCTGAATGGGAGCATATATGACAGAATAACAGAATCACACACCATCGGTCCAGAGTCATCCTTTTACTATATAATTGCCCCGATTGTTAATCATAACTCTTAATTCTCCGTGCTCATAAGTGATCCTCATATTCTATAGCATCATTTTATGACACTTAAAATTAAAATCACGAGGGAGTGGCTAATTCTAAGATGGCGACAGTGTGGGTCTGAGTCAGAATGGCTAAACGTAAAGGCAAGACCAGGACCTTTCCTGCAGAGTCGGAGCTTGCGATTGAGGGACCAATGGATCGGTTTGTTCGACTCACCGGTGACCAGAAATGGGAGATTCAAGCGGGCTTTGCAGCGTTGGCAGAGGAGGTTTCAGCGTCTTCTGCCCTAGAGTTGTCTCTCTCCCCAGAAGAGCGTGTTCCTCCTGTTCTTCTGGGTTCTTCGATGGCCCCTCCGACACGCGGATCTGCAGTTCTACCTGAGAAGGTGGAGGCTTCGGATCCTTTGCGGGGTGCTCTGGATATGGGTCTCGGAAGTCGGCCGCCTGTGAAGGCGGCTGTAGCCCCAGGAGGTGAAGACCTAGTCAAGGTTGAGTGTGTTGGTACAGTGAAGGACTCGTTTGAAGCAGCTAAGTCTGAATTGCCTTTTCCCTTTTCTATTGCCCGTCCTTCTATGGTGACTCTGGAAAGCATTTGGGAGGTGATTAATCAGCTTTCGTTGGCAGTTAACCAGCAGTTTACTCTTTCCTCTTTAAAGGTTACCAAACTTGAGGAGAATGTTGTTTCTTTGACTAACGACATTGTGGAAACAAGAGGTAAAATTGAGGTTTCTGATCAGAAACTCACAAGTTTTGGATTTGACTTTCTCCTTGATGAAAGATAATATCAGATTAAAAATGAAGTTGGAGTCTTTAGATAATGCTACCAGGGCATCGAATGTACGTCTTCTTAATTTTCCTGTGGTTCCAATGGTTGCTCCCGTGTACCTATTTAAGAAGTATCTTCAGGATTCACTATCAGTACCCTCTGAGTTGATTCCTCCAATAGTGATAGCGTACTATATTCCTGTGGGGAAGAAAGAGGGGAAAACAGTTATTGGACATATAGAGATGGATTCTTTAGATGTCTCCACGTTACTCCAGTCACCTAAGGAAGATGAGATATTAGTTTCCACCTTGTTAGTTTCCTTTGCTCTGAAGTCTGACAGAGATTGGCTCTTAAAATTGTTTTATAAAAAAAGAGCTAATCTGTTTTATGGGAAAAAATATCTATCTTTCCCAATGTGTAGAGAGAAACCCAGAAAAGGCGAAAATCCTTTCTATTGTTGCGACCTGGTGTGATTCAGATGGGGGCTTCTTTCGTGTTAAGGTTTCACTGCAAATGCATTATTGTCTATCATTCACAGAAATATGTTTTTCTTCAACCAAGTGAATTGTCTTCCTTTATCAACACTCATGCTGTAACATCTTCGCCTTCCTAGGTAGGCTCTTATGTATTAATTGGGTTATCAGCCCCCTGTCACTGTTTTTGTTAAATTGTTTCCTTAATATATTGTGGGTTCTCCTTCCCTCAGTCGATTCCAGATAGCTATTTCCCCCATTGTGGACTATTAAGCTTTTGTTGCACTTTGATGTTTGAGTGTATTTCTTCATGTATTTTTCGCAAGTAGCATCTTTACTGTTCAAGTATTTTTTCTGCTTGGTATACTTGTAAAATGTATAAATATAAAATAAAATTAAAAAAATTAAAATCACTTATGTTACATTAATTTAGAGTTTATCTCCATCCACTTATCTTGCATCACATTGAAGTTGATCTCTATCCAGCATAATATCATGTTTTGAAAAAGCTATTAATTCACTTTCTGCATCAGGAAATGTTCCTCACAAGCAGTATAAACAATTGAGCAACCAACATCAGGGATCACAACAGCTGTCCATTCTGTTCACTACATTGCTGTATTAAAAGTCTTTTTAAAAGTCATTTAAAAAGTCTTAGGGGTATGTTTACTAAACGCCGCTAACGTTGCAGCTGCGACGTTATCACGCGATACGTGATGCTATCATGTGATAATGATGCATTACCATCCGAGAACGTCACGTATCGCACGATAATGTCTGCGGCGGCGTTAAAGTGCGTAGAGGGTGGAGTAAGGCTTCCCAGAGGGCGGAATAAGGCTCCCCAGGGGTGGAGAGAAGGGGCCAATGGGCAGAGAGTGGGCAGGGAGAGGCTCCATGCACACTAATGCCGTGAAATGAAGCTCTGAAAAATAACCCAAGTGAAAACCTTGCGCTAGACACATTTTCAGGACAGAGAAACCATTTCAGTCAGCAATGTACAGCAAAGGCAGGGAGACCCAGAAAAGTGAAAGTAGTGATACATGTGCAGCAACCAAAAAGGCAAAAACCATAAATAATGACCAGAACCAAAAGTGAAATCCAAAACACCGAGCTGGCCAATAGAACAAATAATGACAATCGGTAATGAACACAACCTATAAAGAAGAAAAAGGATGAGCTCACTTTTGGAAGGGTAAATTCTCAGTCCCCCCACAAAGTGAATGTGCCAACATAGAAATAGTGCTGATGAGGGTTTTCTGTGGTGTGTATGAAGTAGCTTGCCTTTGTGGCTTACACATTTGCAGCAACAGCAGAGTGGGCACGTGGGAAAGGGCACTATGGTGATGGTGTAAATGGGGTACAGGGGGCTGCAGGCAGCACATGCAGTGGGCCAGCTGGGGCACAGTGTGGACTAGGTAGATGCCTACCTGGCACATAGGAATGCAGAAACTGAAAAGCAGCAAGACAGCAACTGAGCAGGGTCCAATATGGCCACGAGTGTGCGTCCCATAGTGTCCCAGGGGATAGTTCCCAGCAGGTACCCCCAAGGGCACAGAACATTGGCAGGCATTGCCAGGGGGACGTGCTGATGTCCATATCAGCACCCCTACCCCAGACTCCACACCATAGGTACCTGCCTAGCATCACACTGGATGGCATGGGACTGTGCACCATTGCCATAAGGACATGTCAGCATGGTGGTGGAAGGGGTGCCAGCGCCAGAGGAGGCAGTGGCAGCTGCCCACAGCAGAGCAAGGCCAAGCCCTGTATAGGTGGGTGGCGTGCAGTGCAACAGATGAGGTATGTCTGAGGAACAGTCATGGGATCCCCAAGGAACAACCTGCCTCTGTGGTAACAGTGTGGTGCAGTACACACAGCCAGTGTGCCCAAAGGCAGAAGGTCACAGGTTCACATCCCAGCTGGGGCCCCTGCAGACCATGTCCCACTGCTTTACCCTACAGAGTGCAGACACCAGAGCAGAGATTCCCAACTCCAGTCCTGGAGGTCTAAACACCATTCAGGATGTCCCTAAGACATATCCATATCCATATCCATGAGATGCATTTACATACACTGCCCCCATTGTATGCAAATATATCCATGCATATTCATTAACAACATCCAGGAAACCAGAATCATGTTTGGCCCACCAGGACTGCAGTCTGGACTCTCTGCACCAGAGCTGCAGCCAACAGACGCACAAACACCCACACCCACAGGCTCCACTATACAAAGCTTCATGGAGAGTCAGCCTGTTGGGCTGTGTGCAGAGCAGCATCTACCACCTCCTGCACCTGCATACCTTAGAAATGCTGTCAGAACCATGGAAACACATTCCATATTTCAAAGCTTGCAAATCCTAACTTAAAACAATTTGGTAAAATAGATTCATCATTGCAACCTTTCTAATATCTGTGGAGTGTGCTGCCATATGTGTGTACAACACTGTCTACCACCCCGGAGAGTGACCCTAATAGTATTGCGTACCTTTGCACTGCCTACACAGTGCCCAGGACTGGTGTGGCGGCCAGGGCTGGCAGCCACCTCTATCGTTGCACAATGCAGAAATAGGTGTTGGAGTGTGTATATATCTATCCAGTGTTTTGCAGCTGCCTATACCTTACTGAGCCCACAATGCTTGCACAGTTTCCAGCGTTAGCCTGCCAGTGTGCATAATGAGGGCCAAGGTATTGTGGGTATGGTCCGGACAGGGCGGTCTGGGCAGGATGCATGTGTACAGGGCATAGGGCAATAGCTGGGATATTGTAGTGCGCATCCACCACCTGCAAGGACACAGTGGCCACAGCATGTCCAGGTTCCCACATAATGCTTATACACTGTTTCTGTAAGTGATATTTGTTTGTTCCAATTTCTGGGGCCCAATCACTGACACACCTGTTTGGTGTGTATGCCAGATCCCATGTCTGGGTGCACATTGTTCCTTTTGGAACATGCACTATGTATGTGCTAGCAGACTGTCTGCAGTTAGCATGTGTATGGCTACAACACCTTGCAGGATGCAGCAGGTGCACGCTGGCTGCCCTCTGCTGGTGAATGTCAGATTGTAGTGGGGTAACACTTCAATACTGTAGGTCTATTTCATAGAGGATGCAATCACTTGCAAAAAATGTAAACGTTCCTCCAAACTACCGTCTTGGACAAATTATCCCATAAGATGTTAAAACCTTCCAATTGTTCATATCAAAAAATTCCTCTTTTTTAATTATCTCTTTTCAATTATTCTTTTTCCTTTTTTCATCTTTTTTTTATAAATATTTCTATTTGAGTAGAACCAGGTCTCAGACAATTATCAGTACATATCATGGGTTAAAATCCCTTTTGTACTTGCTCAGCATCAATGACCACGGTTCAGTTAGTTAGTTCCTAAACTTTAGCATTCTCTTAGGTTGAAAAATCTGATCTATTAAATATCCAAATCCACAATAATATAATTGTGCCCGAGAATGCAACAAATAAGTGGAACTTAACTTGCAGTTGATCTCAAATACGTTGTTATCATTTATACTTCTCATTGAACTTTCCCCGACGCCACCAGTCGGCACCGCATTTGCGTTTCACAATTGCTTCTTCAGGGGTCGAGTTTCATCAAAAGCTGGAAATAAACACATTCTTCATGTAATTCCAAGACTTGATAACATTATTAATAACTAAAATTCAGCAATCCCACATATACCTTGTATAATGGCAACAAAAAGTCTTTCAAGCGCTAGACTGCGTGTTCAACACCGAGCTCCTAGGCTCCAAAAAACGCTGCGCATGCGAGATGATGCAACTCACGGCCATTTAAAAGAGATGAACACATGACCTACCCAGTCAGCCACTTACAAGCATGCTCCCCATTCTATGCCATTGTTTAGACCGCCAGGGAATACTGTCCCTAGGCGGTAGATCCATCGCTGTTCTTTGATGATCAATGCTTGTTCTCTAGTTTTACCATTTTGTCCCACTATCGTTCTGTCAAAGCAGAAACAGCGCAGATCTTCAAATTGATGTTGATGTTGTATGCAATGTGCAACTATGGGGGCTTCTTGTACTCTACATCGTAAACGACTACGATGTTCATTCATACGGATTTTAAATGGCCTAGTCGTTTTTCCGATGTATAATAATTGACATGGGCATCTTATGCCGTAAATTACATAATCTGTTGTACAGGAAGTTTGATGTCGCAGATGATAAGTCATATTATTATATGCAAATTGTGTGATTTCTTCTGATATTATACAAATAGTACATTCTCCACAAGGGTGGTGACCTGGACTAGACTGTATCAATTTATTAGATATTGGTCGGAGAACAGCCGGACTAAGTTTCTCTTTAATATTTTGATGGCGAGTCCAAACACACCTAACTTTCTTAGCCTCCAATCCCGGTAGCGTGCTAACCACATTATAATGACGTTTGACTGCTTTTTGTATCTGTTTATCATATGGGGAATGCTTCGTGATTAAATTAATGGAGACATCTTCAGCCCGTTGCACCTTGCTGGTACTTAGAAGCAGCGCTCAATCACAGGTACACTAAAAATTTTTTTTTTTAAACTGCATTTTTTAAACTCCTTAGCATAGTGTGTGTTTGTGTGTGTGTGTGTGTGTGTGTGTGTGTGTGTGTGTGTGTGTGTGTGTGTGTGTGTGTGTGTGTGTGTTTGGGTTGGCTGCAGGCATTTTGCATTATCATGTGGGTTACACCTTGGGTCTTTTGGGAATGACATCAGCCTTTAAATGTTAGTGATTTGCTGTTTGTTTCATGGACCTGTCCTGTTGAGTCTCTGTACACCAATGCTGATGCACATGGGATGTAGCTCTGCAATGCCTGTATGACATGGGCATGGACATGACCATATCCATGTAACACCCTCATCTGCGGTTCCATTTCCAAATGTCCACAACATGCAGTGTGTTCTGTGTTGTGATCATGTTATGTTTGCCGGTATGACGTTTCATTATGTACATATTTATGTTTGACTCCCTGCAATGTGGCCTGATGTTGCAAGCAGCATACCAATACATTGTTTCTCTTTCTTCTGCACAGGGCAGAGGACACACACAGCACATCTACTACAGTGCATCCACGGTCACCATCACCCACCTGTTGGTGGATACAACAACACCATGCAACTATCCCTGGGAGAAGGTGCCATAGGATGTTTGACCTCTGAAAGTGAGACACCGGCCTCGGATGGACATTATTGTTGGACTGCTACTTTGAGCATAAGAGGCCTGTCCAACACACCATTGCTACCGTGCTCTGGCTGGGTGTTGTGTTCATCGCAGGAGACACACATGACCTCTCCAGTACTGTAGCATACTGAAATGTCACACTTGACTGTGCATGCCCATGGTTTCAGGGATAGTCTTAACGGGAATGGTTGGGTTGCAAACACCCTTTGCACTGTGGACACTGTGTACTGGTCCCTACGTGTGCAGCAGGGACTGACATTGTCGCTGTATGCTGTACATCCATCTGACATTGTGTTGGTGTGTTTTGCCCATATGTGTGACCTGAACCGCAGGATACCCTCATCAGTTTAGTTCAGCAGCGGCATACTGCCATGCGTGTGGCACAGGGGGAACATTGGGGAGGTCCTCTTGTCCATGTCGGCCTACCCTCCACTTGGACATGTGACAGTATTTGCCACCACACTACTTTACTGCACACCAACTTTTTGATTGATGTTTGGCCTCTACAAGGGTGTTACAGCGCATGCGAGGCATCACTGTATCATGTGTCAACGTACACAGTACATGTGCATGTGACTGGATGTGTTGGTGCAGCACAGCATGGGACAATATGGCTTCTGTGTGGGTTACTGGAACATGTTTGACCTTTCTTTCAATCTCTATAGACAGGTTATTATGTTTGTTTAATGCCTAATGCCTCCCCTCCTCCTTCCCCTTTCTCAATCTCTGTTGATAACTCTGTTATCCTTCCTGTCTCTTCAGCACGGAACCTTGTTGTTATCTTTGACTCATCTCTATCCTTCTCTTTACATATCCAAAACATTGCTAAAACATGCCATTTCCTCACAGGCGACTTATAAACAAACTGAGCACCCTAGGGATGGACCCTAAAGTTACTGCTTGGGTTAGAAATTGGTTGGGTGGGAGGCGACAAAGAGTACAAGTAAATGGAGCTCACTCTGAGGAGAAGGATGTTACCAGTGGTGTGCCCCAGGGATCTGTCCTTGGTCCGATTCTTTTTAACATCTTTGTTAGTGATATGTCGGGTAAGGTTTGCCTCTTTGCGGATGATACCAAAATCTGTAATAGAGTAGACACCCAGGAAGGTGTAGATAACATGAGGAGGGATCTAGCTAAGCTTGAAGAATGGTCTAGAATTTGGCAGCTGGGATTTAATGTTAAAAAATGTAAGGTCATGCATTTGGGCTGCAGCAATCCAAGGGAGCAATACAGTATAGGAGGTGAAGTACTTTTGTCCACTAAAGAAGAGCGGGACCTAGGTGTGGTTGTGTCTGATGATCTTAAAGTAGCTAAACAGGTAGAAAAGGCGACGGCAAAAGCTAGAAGGATGCTTGGGTGCATACGGAGAGGAATGGCTAGCAGAAAAAAGGAGGTGATAATGCCTCTGTATAAGTCTTTGGTGCGACCTCATTTGGAGTATGGTGTGCAATTCTGGAGACCGCACCTTCAAAAGGATGTGAACAGGATGGAGTCGGTGCAGAGGGTTGCTACTAAAATGATTAATGGGCTTCATTATAAAGCATATGAGGACAGACTTAAGGATCTTAATATGTACACCTTAGAGGAAAGGCGGGATAGAGGTGATATGATTGAGATGTTTAAATACCTCCGTGGCATAAATGTTCAGGGAGAGAGCCTCTTTCAATTGAAAGCAAGTTCTGCTACGAGGGGACATGGGATGAGGGTGAAGGGAGATAGATTCAGGAGTGATATGCGGAAATATTTCTTTACGGAAAGAGTAGTGGATCCGTGGAATAGTCTCCCAGTTGAGGTGGTGGAGATGAGGACAGTGACTGAGTTCAAAAAAGCATGGGACCAACACAGAGGATCTCTAAAGGTAAAAAGTGGACTGTTGTAGTTGTTGTTATGGAAGGACAGACTAGATGGGCCTTGTGGTCTTTTTCTGTCATCATGTTTCTATGTTTCTATGTTTCTTTCTTTATAATATCCCCAAGATTCACCCTTTTCTCTCTGATAACACTACTAAACGTATTGTCCACTCTTTAATCACCTCCTGCCTTGATTACTGTAACCTTCTCCTTGCTGGCCTCACTGCTAACCACCTCTTTCCTCTCCAGTCTATTCAACATTCTGCAGCTCATCTGATTTTCCATCAGTCTCGCTTTTCACACATTACTCCTCTTCTCATGTCACTTCACTGGCTCCCCATCCGCTTCCGTATCCAGTTCAAACTCCTCCTTCTAACCTATAAATACCACACAAACCTCATACGCAACTCCAACAACAAACCCAGAGAACTATTTGAAATCATAAAAGCCCTCACCAAAGACCAGGAGACTGAAGACAAAGTGCAACTGGACCCACAAAAATTTGCGGACCACATCCAAGAAAAGTTCCACTCAACAGACCAAACAAGACCCAGCCAAACCTCAAAGGCTGTCACACCCTTGAACACCTGGGGAACGTTCAACACCCCATCCACGGAGCAACTCTCCCACATCATCTCAGCAATTAAGACAAGCACAGCCCCCACAGATCCCTGTCCAGTGCCCTGGATCAAGGCCACCAAATCGAACTTCATCCAAACCATCCACAAGATAGTACACTCCTCCCTAACCCAAGGGCACATGCCAAATCAATTGAAGCTCGCGACAATAAGACCCATCCCGAAGAAATCCACTCTCGACAAGAACAATCCAGCAGCATACAGACCCATCTCCAGCATAACATTCCTAGCAAAAATAATAGAAAAAACTGTACAGCACCAACTACAAGAACACATAGACAACCAAGCTCCCCTGGACATCAATCAACACAGGTTCCGACCCAACCACGGGTAGAAATACTCTTGATATACCTCTTCGACAGCATCCTCCGCACTATAGACAACAACAGGAAAGGCATACTAATGATATTCATTGACATCTCATCTGCGTTTGACACAGTTAACCACAAGACTCTATTGGATAGACTGCAGAACATCGGGCTACACGGTGCCACCCTGAATTGGTTCCAGTCATACCTAACCGACAGACAAATACAGGTCAAGGTAGCACACAACACATCTCGACCCATAAGTGTCAAACAAGGAGTGCCACAGGGATCGGCCCTTTCAACTCTACTATTCAACCTATACATCCAGCCAATATGTGTCATCATGAAAGAGCACCACATACATTATACAATCTATGCAGATGACATCATGATCTACACACCCATCTCAGTCGACAACCCGGACTACTCCAACATAATAAACTGCCTCACACAAATGGCAGACTGGCTCCAGGAAAACAACCTATCAATCAACTACAGCAAGATGGAGGCAATGATCATCACGCGAAACCCGCCCTTTATCCCCCCACCCAACATCAAGATAGAAGATGCAATCATACCCATAAAATCAGAAGTAAAGTACCTCGGAGTCACCCTGGACAAAGACCTGAACCTCCAAGCACACATTGGCAAAACAACTAAAAGCGCATACCAAAGAATGCGACTCATCAGAAGACTCAAGCCCCTCCTCGACCCAGAGCACTTTCGCACCGCCTGTCAGGCTCTAATAACCCCTCTACTAGACTTCTGCAATCCAAAATGCACCGGGCTTCCAAAGCAAACCCTCAGACCACTACAACTGGCCCAAAACACAGCTGCCCGCATTATAGCCGGTACTACAAAACACGAACACATCACGCCTATACTGAAAGCTCTTCACTGGCTCCCAATCATCTCACGCATCAAATACAAGACTATCATAAACATATTCAAGATCAGACAACACTCTTCTGCCATAATCCTACACACACTCATACAACCCCACACAAGTGCAAGGCCAAGAAGAAGAGGCACCTCCAACCGGGTTAACACCCCAAATGACTTCATCAAGACCCGCAAAGACACCTCACAACGAGCAATCTCCCTGGCTGCCCCATCCATCTGGAACTCCCTCCCAGATGATCTGAGACTAAACACAGAAATAAAGGACTTCCGAAAACAACTGAAGACAACCCTTTTCCTCGAATACTATGGACATACCCCCTGAACCAACATCCAATTCAGATCATCTGCCCCCCCCTCCACCCCGAGACTGTACATAAGACTGCTCATGATGTATTATAGCGCACTGTGTATTTAATCCAACCCTAATCACTTCCCCGCCAACACACACACGCCACACTCTACACTGCATGAAAACACTTGCCCCTTGATTGTTTGCTGTGTAAACCGCTTTGATTGAATGATAAGGAGGTATATAAATACCATTAAATAAATAAATAAATAAATAAATAAATATATTCATTCTTCTGCCCCTCGTTACCTTTCATCCCTCATCTCTACCTACACCCCCTCTCGCCTACTCCGCTCTTCTAATTGTCTTCGTTTATCAATGCCTTTTACTCGTACTGCTAATTCTAGACTTCGCTCCTTTCAACTGGCTGCACCCTTTTCCTGAAATTCTCTACCTGTCTCTGTCCTCCAAGCCTCCTCCCTGGCCATCTTCAAATCCAAATTGAAATCCCATTTCTTCACTATTGCTTTTTGTTCCTAACTCATCCTTTTTTGTTCTCTCCATAAATATTTGTTCTTGTCTTGTTAATTGTTATTTGTATTGTCTAATTTATTTCATATTTTGTCTTGACTAGATTGTGAGCTCTAATGGACAGGGACTGTCTCTTTTTATGTTTGTACAGCTCTTCGTATGTTGCAGTGCTTTATAAATGCTTAATAATAATAATAATAATTTGTTTACTGTACAGACATGTCGCTCTACATTGATTTGCAAACCTGGCATTGCATGTCTGCACGGTCCTATTTATCCCCTGAGGTTCCGGCACTCACATTGCCCTGTTATATTTGGTGTGTGGCAGTGTGTGTCCATTTTCTTCCCCATTTGTGCATTCCATGTACCATGATATATGTGTACAGACATTGCATCCACACCACCCATTGCAGGAGACCTTCTGCATAGTGCCATCTCTGCATGTGTCTGCGGTTCATTTTATTTGAATTCTCTATGTTCATGTGCCTCTTGTACCTGTTACCATATCCTCGTTTTGCATTTGGTGATAGTTTTTGGTTACATTATTGCCGCTTTGACTCCTATATCAGGCATTATGTGACAGCTGTAACATATCTTTCGATATCTGTGTTTACACTTGCTTACTTTTAACAGTGTATGCTGTTTCATTTTTGTGCCTCCTGTATTTGCGCACAGATATGTTTTTGGGTAAACATTATGACTAATGTGTGTTGCGCCCTCATCATGAACCGCCTACTGTCTACATGCACACATATGTGAAAGAGGCATTTGGGGCGTGAGCCAGCATGTGGGGGATGGGGGGCTAATGTATAGTGCACACCATATACCTACTGCACATTATCTCTCCAGCCCATCATCTGTAGATGGCCCAGTGACTTTTCTGTGACATGTGGTTTGCTGCCCTGCCAAATGTGTTTTCACTTTTTTCACAGTTATCCATATGCCTTGATATTATGTAAGGCAGTATCTATGCTATGTCTCATGGTTAACCAGAATAAAAATATGTGTTGGACGCACATTTGTCTCTGCTGCTGCTTGACCACACTAACACACATATTTAATGATTTCCTGGTCAGGTACATGTCCCACCTGTGCTCACATCCTTGTACGGTGCCAGCTGTCTATCTGCGAGCCGTCTGCCACATCACTGGGTATTACGGGATCCCCTACACACATTCCCATTGAGGTAATATCTTTGCATTGTGCTTGCAGTGGTTAGTGGACATGTGATAGTGGTTGTGGACATGTGTTGGCACACCATAGGTTGCAGGTTTGATTCCCAGATGGGGCTTTTGTTGGGGGGGGGGGGGTTGTGCTAACCTGACCATGAGCTGCCTGCAGGTTTGTCACCTCTCCACACACCCTTTCATCTCTTCACTGTATACCACAGTGTGCCCTCTGTGCTGCCTATCCATCACATATTAGCTGTAACATATGTCTCTTTCTTTGTACTGTCCATGTAGGCAGCCTGCTTGGGGGATTGGCATTGCTGTTGTTCAGCTGATATGGGCCATGCCTGTTTGCAGGTTCAATTTCCACATGCTCCTTGTCTATTCTGTTCCTTATTTTGGTGGCAGATCACAGTCTGTAATTGGGACGAGAGCCACATATAACTACATGCATGCACACAATGAAATGTTATGCAATGGATACTGTGACGTAGAAGCCCACACAGAACCTAGGCTAATAGATAGAAAGGAGGAATTTACCTTTGAAACTGTTAGTCAGTCAGCATATACAGCTCATGAGAAACAGGGAAAGAGAGGAGCAGAGTGGACACACCCAAGCTCTGACGTAACAGCAAGCTCAGAGCTTGATTACACTCACCTGGGCAAGAAAACCGAGCCAGCCTGCAGGGAACAGAGAGATAAAAGCCGGAGGGTAGCTCCAGCAAAGGGGTGCTGTGATTCCCCAGAGAGAAGGAAGTGCTGTGATTCCCCAGAGAGAAAGGGATGCTGTGATTCCCCAGAGAGAAGGAAGTGCTGTGATTCCCCAGAGAGAAAGGAGTGCTGTGATTCCTCAGAGAGAAGCAGTGGGTGTGTCAGAGAAGCAGGAAGCAGCAGAGGAGAAGTCTCAGAGAAACGTGGCTGGAAAAGCACGCAGACTACAGGCAGCTGGAGGTCCTGTGAGGAACCAGGTTGCAGCTCAGAGAGAGAAGCCAGGGCAGCAGAAGGAAGGAAGGCACACCCTGTGGCTAGGAACCTACCAGGACCAAGAGAGCAGGGAGTCTCCCAGACCTCACTGCCAGAGGAGAGACTTCAGCATTCATACAGGTGGGAGCCTAGCACTATAATAAGGAAAGCCAGAAGTTCTGTTCGGAACAGAGGGCCAGGGCACTGCTCAACACAAGAAGTGTCAGCAGAAAGTTATAAAGGCGTTCCTGATAACTGGAGGGAACAAAAGGAGAGCCGGGGAAGAAACACTACAGCTACAGGTACTTTTAAACCTCACTGTATGGAACTGTGTTCTTACGAGATACCCGAGTTCTCAGCGAGGGTTTTTTCCAGAGACAGCAGTAAAGGTATGAAGCCAAACCCCACACACACTGAATGTGAGGATATGCAATGGGAGTGTAGCCCTAATGAACCTGAATATGCTCCTATGGATTGTACGCTATGCCTTGCAGACAACATTGAGTCTTTATGCTAAGTTTTGTATATAGCAAAGAAAAAGAAGATATTTTTCTTTCAGAAGAAGCTGTTTGTTTTGCATGTTTTGTTTTGCACTTAAAAATCTTTTGGGAAGGGAAATAAATTCCTTGTTATGTTTTGCCTTGAACACTCGACTTACGACTATTATTTGCTAACAGAAGATATCAGGGTAACCCCAACCTTCACACCCTAGGCGAAGGCCTGGCACCCGTTTACAAGTGGCGTAGTTTTGAGGATTTTTGAATTGTTGTGCGTGTGGAATACAACTGGAAAACGGCGGAACTGCGTTCCGGAGGAACAGCCTGGATATTCACTGGCAGTATCGGCCAGAGGGTCCCGGACCAGCGCAAAGACACCTTCTCAAAACCTAAATCTACACCTGTCTCAGGTAAAACGTATTTGGGCATAGGTGGGGCGGGATTTGTAAGAGAAGGAGTGCTGAGGACACACTCAGGAAGCCAGGCTCTGAAAACACTTGTTGTGCCTTGGTGGGTATTTCTGTTCTGTTTTTCTACAGAGGAAACACGGAGATGGATCCCCACGAAGTCCTGCGATGGATGAGTTCGCAGTTCGAGAAGCAAAGGGAAATGTCGCAGCTGGCGCAAGAACAGGCCGTTGCAGCCTTGCAGGCTCAGCAGAAGCCCATGGTGGACTTAATAGAGTCTTTACTGGAGGACCAGAAAGCAGCCGCGAAAACACGACAAGAACATACCTGTGTGGTAGGACCACAGAACTGTGGAGTTTTATCTTTTGGACAACTGACGGTTGAGGACAATGTAGATGACTTCATAGAGGCATTCGAGAGAGTAGCCCTAAATGTGGGATGGCCGGTAGAGCAATGGGCAATCAGGCTTGCTACATCCCTGACGGGAGAGGCCTTAGCGGCCTATAAAGCCATGCCCGCTGCTCTTGCGACCAATTATGACGAACTTAAAAAAGCTGTTCATGATAGGTTAGGTCTAACACCAATGATGTACAGGAGGATGCTAAGAGCTACTAAGCTGAGACCAGGTGAAACACCTAAGGCTTTGTGCCAAAGGGTGCGGAGCTTAGCATGGAAGTGGCTCGCTCCTGAGGGAAAGACCCTCGAGTCCGTTGTCGATGCCATTGTGTTAGAACAATATATGGAAGCAGTTCCTACTGAAATAAGGTCCTTTTTGATTTTGCAAAATTGCCAGACAGCAGCAGAAGCAGCTCTCCTCACTGAGCGGTACATGGAGGCCGAAATGGCTGGTAAGCCAAAAGGAGGTGCTCTGAGCGTGAGAGGAGAGGCAAATTTTGGAAAATCAACAAAGGAGCCAAAACCCAATGTGAAATGTGTGACTAATGGTTTGCCTAAGCGGGATGAAAGATGGGAAAAAGGAAAATGTTTTAAATGTGGTAAAATGGGTCACATGCAAAGGGATTGTATGATGTGTACAGCATTAATAATTGATAATAGCAAGCGGATACAGGAAGGTTTTCTTCTGAGTGTGGAAGTTCAAGGCGTTTTAGCTAGTGCATTGCTTGACTTGGGGGCTGACCAGAGTATGGTCTCAAGAAAACTCTGGCAGGCTATACAAGCCCACAGTAGGTCAGTACCGAGCCAACCCGAAGGTAGGGTGAAGATTCGATGCATACATGGAGCATCCACCTTTTACCCGCTGTATAGAATTTCAGTAAAGGGGTTAGGAACAAGGAAGGAGGTTCTAGTGGCGGTAGTCCCTAAACTGCCCCATGACATTGTCCTGGGGAGGGATTGGCCCCCATTTTGTAGAGGGATGGAGAAAGGCCTGCACCTAAAGGAGGGGATGGTCTCCACATGAAGATTTAATTAACGCCCATTCTCAGAAGACTAAGAAAGAAAAAGCAGACAAACGCCGGGAAAGAAAGCTTAGGGCTCAAGGGAGGGCAGGAATGGAGGCCGGGCAAGGGTTGCCCTGGGTACCTGCTGATCTTGTTAAGAAATTTCCATCCTTCCCTAAGGAGCAGCAAGCCAATCCCACGTTAAAATGAGAGTTTGAGTATGCCCAAGAGGAGAGGGACATTCTCCCGAGGTTCCTAATAGATAAGGAAATATTGTATAGGGAGAGTAATGATCCCCAAACTGGAGCAGTCAGGAAAAAGTTGTCCCAACTACATTCAAGGCGGTGGTTCTGAGAATGGCCCACGATCACCCAGTAGGCGGTCATAAGGGAATACAGGGGACCTTAGATCAAATTTTGGCCCGATTTTATTGGCCGGGGTTTTTAAAGAGACCGCCCGTTTCTGTGAATCCTGTCCATCATGTCAATGGGTTACCACCGCTAAACCCACCGAGGTGCCCATGATTCTTACCCCCATGATATCGGAACCAATACGACACATGGTGATGGATATCGTAGGACCCCTTCTAAAGACACCTAGAGGATTCCAATACATTCTGGTGGTGATAGATCAGGCCACCCGGTTCCCATGGGCTATGCCTTTGAGGAACATCTCTGCCAAAACCATTGCTCTAGAATTAATTAAACTATTTTGTGAAGTGGGGTTTCCCCAGGAGATGCTTACCAACCGCGGAAGCAATTTTATGTCCCAATATTTAGCCCAGGTATGGGAGGCATTTGGGATTCACCATGTAAAAACCGCCGCCTACCACCCCCAATCCAATGGGCTGGTGAAGAGGTTAAACCAGACCCTTAAACAAATGCTGAGGCGAGGCCTGGACGGAAAGATGTCCGAGTGGGATGTCCTGCTCCCTTTTGTCCTGTACGCCTGTCGCGAGCGTACGCAGGCCTCGTTAGGAACTTCCCCCTATGAATTAATGTTTGGCCGGGCCCCAAGGGGAATCTTGGACATTCTGAGGGAACAATGGGTGGAGCCCGAAGTGGAGACAGTAGGGGTACCATATTTCCTACGTGAACTGAGAAGTCAGTTGCAAAGAACTTCTCAGGTGTCCGGGGAAAACCTGCAAGCCAGTCAAAAACGCCAAAAGGGATACTATGATCGAGGGAAAAAGCCTCGTCGACTAGCTTTGGGGGAGAAGGTGATGGTGATGATAGCAGACGCCGGTCCGAAGTTTGAGACTCGGTGGAAGGGTCCCTATAAAGTGGTGGAACAAATAGGCCCAGTTTTATATGTGGTCGAGAACAACAGAGGGCGCCATCAGGTATACCATGTGAATGTCCTCAGAACCTGGCATGAGAGAACTGCGGCAGCTAGTCTGTCTAGAGTAGAGGAACATATTGAGACCCGATCGGTGATTACGAGCTGTGAGAATGTGGATTCACCATCCCGTAATATCTTAAGGGGGGGATATGTGACGTAGAAGCCCACACAGAACCTAGGCTAATAGATAGAAAGGAGGAATTTACCTTTGAAACTGTTGGTCAGTCAGCATATACAGCTCATGAGAAACAGGGAAAGAGAGGAGCAGAGCGGACACACCCAAGCTCTGACGTAACAGCAAGCTCAGAACTTGATTACACTCACCTGGGCAAGAAAGCCGAGCCAGCCTGCAGGGAACAGAGAGATAAAAGCCGGAGGGTAGCTCCAGCAAAGGGGTGCTGTGATTCCCCAGAGAGAAGGAAGTGCTGTGATTCCCCAGAGAGAAAGGAGTGCTGTGATTCCCCAGAGAGAAGGAAGTGCTGTGATTCCCCAGAGAGAAAGGAGTGCTGTGATTCCTCAGAGAAGCAGGAAGCAGCAGAGGAGAAGCCTCAGAGAAACGTGGCTGGAAAAACACACAGACTACAGGCAGCTGGAGGTCCTGTGAGGAACCAGGTTGCAGCTCAGAGAGAGAGAAGCCAGGGCAGCAGAAGGAAGGAAGGCACACCCTGTGGCTAGGAACCTACCAGGACCAAGAAAGCAGGGAGTCTCCCAGACCTCACTGCCAGAGGAGAGGCTTCAGCATTCATACAGGTGGGAGCCTAGCACTATAATAAGGAAAGCCAGAAGTTCTGTTCGGAACAGAGGGCCAGGGCACTGCTCAACACAAGAAGTGTCAGCAGAAAGTTATAAAGGAGTTCCTGATAACTGGAGGGAACAAAAGGAGAGCCGGGGAAGAAACACTAAAGCTACAGGTACTTTTAAACCTCATTGTATGGAACTGTGTTCTTACGAGATACCCGAGTTCTCAGCGAGGGTTTTTTCCAGAGACAGCAGTAAAGGTCTGAAGCCAAACCCCACACACACTGAATGTGAGGATACGCAATGGGAGTGTAGCCCTAGTGAACCTGAATATGCTCCTATGGATTGTACGCTATGCCTTGCAGACAACATTGAGTCTTTATGCTAAGTTTTGTATATAGCAAAGAAAAAGAAGATATTTTTCTTTCAGAAGAAGTTGTTTGTTTTCCATGTTTTGTTTTGCACTTAAAAATCCTTTGGGAAGGGAAATAAATTCCTTGTTATGTTTTGCCTTGAACACTCGACTTACGACTATTATTTGCTAACAGAAGATATCAGGGTAACCCCAACCTTTGCACCCTAGGCGAAGGCCTGGCACCCGTTTACAATACAGCATGCAAAAGAGGAAAGAACCTAAACCCAAAGGGCAGCAGGGGATGCTCCACAGGGCCACCCTTTGGGTTTAGGGTCTTTCCTCTTTTACATGCTGTATCCACTGCATAACATTTCATTGTGTGTGTGCATGTAGTTATATGTGGCTCTCATCTCAATTACAGACTGTGATCTGGCTGTACACACCAGTTCTGCATGTACATTCCAGCATGGTTACTGTTTGCCATATCCTGGCAGACAGCAGGCTTTTTGTGTGGTGCCCTGCAGTGTTCTTGTATGTAGCCTTTGCTAGTGAACTCACGTTGGTGGTGTAGCCTACCGGTTTGTGCATTGACATTTGTGCTAATGGTCATGGGTTTGATTCCTCTTTGTTCTATTTCATTTGTATGCCTGTCCTACTCAGCTGCTTTTCATACTTGTAACAGTCATGTCTGTGCAGATCTGTGCTTTTGGCACATTATACCCTTGTTGCAGTTGCCAAACATACTTCTGTCCATCTATGTGTGTCTGCCAGCTGTGTGGCATCCTACCTTGATGTGCAGGCTGCTACTCCATGTCCTGCACTGGTACATGCTTCTACATTGCGGATCTACCTGCTTGCCTCACCTGTGTGTGCTCTACATGGCACTGCTACTCCTCTGTCCTCCTGTCATTGCACCTATCCTGCCATCTCTACCTCCTCTGCTGGACATGTCTTCCCATCCACACTGTCATTGTTGCACGGTACATTACCATCACCCTGTGCATTGGTACAGCTGCCCCCGATATGTTTGTACACTTTACCAGCTGCCACATGGGCTGGACACAGGTTTGTCTGGTCCATCAGCTCTGATCTACTTCCTTCCATCACTTGTGCATTGCCTTTCCTTGTTGCTCTATGCAGTGTTAGGGTTACATCTGTGTTTGGGCCATAATTTTCTGGCTTGTCAACTTGGGGCACCTTACTGCCCTTGGCCACCATTTCTTGAGTCACATAGACATCCTTGGGGCATCTTTGGCGGCACCATAGATTCGCTTATGGTGCACCTTATATGGTGCCTTGGGGGTTGCCAACCTTTCATGCCACCCTCTGGGGCACATTATGACCCACCTTGGCTGACGTGGTGGTTTATGATGTGCCTTCTGGTGCGCCCTAAAAGGTGCATTAGGTTACGTCATTGGGGTGCGGGTATTTTTAGCTGGCAGCACAGATTGTTGGAATGTGTCTGACTGTTACAAGCAGGAAAAGGAATTGCCTTCGGCACCCTTATTCATTGAGCCCACTGAGAGATGGAACTCATAAGAACATAAGATATGCCATACTGGGTCAGACCAAGGTCCATCAAGCCCAGTATCCTGTTTCCAAGAGTGGCCAATCTAGGTCATACGTACCTAGCAGTTTCCCCAAAAGACACAGGTTCTGCAATGCTTGTACTGGGTCAAGCATTGATATCCTGGGTCCCTTCTTAATAATGGTTTATGGACCTTTCCTCCAGGAACTTGTCCAAACCTGTTTTAAACCCAGCTACACTAACAGCCTTTACTACATCCTCCGGTAACAAATTCCAGAGTTTGATTACACGTTGAGTGAAAGAATATTTTATTTTATTAGTCTTAAATAGTTTACCCTGTAGCTTCATTGTATGTCCCCTAGTCTTTCTATATTCTGATAACATAAACAATCGATCTACGTTTACCCGTTCCACTCCGTTCATTAATTTATAGACTTCTATCATATCTCCCCTCAGCCGTCTCTTTTCCAGATTAAAGAGCCCTAACCTTTTTAGCCTTTCTTCATAGGAGTATCCTTCCATCCCCTTTACCATTTTGGTGGCTCTTCTCTGAACCTTTTCTAATAACGCTATATCCTTTTTAAGATACGGCGACCAGAATTGCACACAATATTCAAGGTGCGGTCTCACCATGGAACGGTATAGAGGCATTATAATATCTTTTGTTTTATTTTCCATTCCTTTCCTTATGATACCTAGCATTCTATTTGCTCTCTTGGCTGCCTCTGCACACTGGGCCGAGGGTTTTAACATGTTATCCACATGATCCTTGTCTCAGCAGTCATTGCATTAACCAGTATGCTACACCTCTGTTGCTGTGGTTACAGGTCAGCGTGTGAGGTTAAGGTTAACGCGCGATAACGTGCCACAGCTCCCTCTATCACATGATAACGGACATGCGCCCTCCATCATGCGATAATCCGCCATTGCTACCTTAAGACCGGAACGCCCACTCCTTATATGGCATCCTTCACATTATCGCTGCAACTAGCGCCGGTAACATTAAGACGGTTTAGTAAACATAAACCTTAGTCATGATTTGGACATTGAAATCACAGAGACATATCTGGAGCCTTTTTACAAATGATTTTCACAGACAGCTCCGGTGTGGGGCCATCCAAGTAGGCAAGCGTGGAAGCGTGTCTGGGGAGGTACAATGAATTTAGATGCCCCCAATCAATTTAAGAAATGTTGGGGATGTCAACAAGTACATCCGCATTTAGACCTGCTCTAGGCATGAATAGGAATCAGGAAAGTGCTTGTTGTGGCCTTAAAACATCCAACAGTTAAGGAGAAGATGGAGAATTAAGAGACTAGCTTAAGATAAAAAGGAGCAGCACTGGGATTGATTTATTTATTTAACAGGGTTTTTTTATACCACCTTTAGGCCAAGGCGACTTACAAAGAACAACATTAAACAAACTCAATGAATTAAGTTACATAGAACATGGGAGATATGAACTTGGAGTTAAATGTGGGGATTTACAGAAATCAGCTGTAAATGAATGAAGTTATGATGTGTGTATTGTTAAGTGATATCACTAGGACCAAAGTGATCAATGAAAAGATGTATTTTTAAAAGTTTCTTCAGCTCTTTCATGGACTGTGCAGATCTGATTGCTTCTGGAAATGAGTTCCAAATTGTTGGGTTGAATAGAGTGAAGGCTCTATTGTTTGTCTGCTGTGTGCATCTAGTCTTGAAGGAGGGGGATGATTAGCAGGTTCTGGTTTGCTGTTTTGAATCCTTTGCTGGTTTGCTGATTTGAATCCTTGCTACCTGGCTCAACCCAATACTCTATCCATTAGGCTTTTAGACATCTCCAATCTGAAATACTATTCTGGGGACAACTATGTAGACATCCACATAGACGTCTATATCGGGCACATCCACATTTGTGAAATAGTGCCTGAATTTGCATGTGCCATGGGGTTTTTTTTCAGATGTTCTGGCTCGGACGTCCTAGATTTCATGTGGATGTCCTCTGTAAAATGTGTCTTCAAGTCAGCTCCATTTGTCCAGCATTTCAAGGATAAACAACATACTGCTACAGATATCCAATGACTTATTATTGATCATGCTGCTCTAAGTGTAAAAGGGAGGGGATCATGAATATGTCCTGAATATGAGAAGACAATATTGGATTTTTTAATTTGAATACCATGGTCCCAGTGGGCAGGGCCGGATTTACCTATACGCCACCTACGCCGTGGCGTAGGGCCCACAGCTGACAAGGGCCCACAAAAATAGCCTTCTTAAAATTAAATTTAAAAAAAAAACGCTGACTGCTGCCGCGACAGCATGGACTGTTCCCGCGGGGCCCCCTCTGCTGCCGCGGCAGCATGGATTGTCCCGCGGGGCTCCCTATGCCCGGCTGAATCCCCTCCCTGCCTCCCTCCCTGCCGGCTTTGAGAGGCGCGAAGGGAGAGTGTCTCCCTCGCGTCTCTGTTAAGCCCGCAGGGGCTGATGGGAATGGGCTATTGGGGGGGGGCTGGGACTGGAAATGGGCTGGGGGGGTTAAGGCTGGAGGTGGGCTGATGGGGTTAGGACTGGTAATGGGCTGTGGGCTGTTGGGGGGGGTTAGAACTAGTAATTGGCTGGGGGGGTAGGACTGGTAATGGGCTATTGGGGGGGCTGGGACTGGAGGTGGGCTGATGGGGTTAGGACTGGTAATGGGCTGTGGGCTGTTGGGGGGGGGTTAGAACTGGTAATGGGCTAGGGGAGGGGGTTAAGACTGGTAATGGGCTGTGGGCTGATGGGGGCTGTCTGGTAATGGGCTATGGGGGGCTAGGACTGGAAATGGGCTGGGGGGGTTAAGACTGGAGGTGGGCTGATGGGGTTAGGACTGGTAATGGGCTGTGGGCTGTTGGGGGGGGTTAGAACTAGTAATTGGCTGGGGGGGTAGGACTGGTAATGGGCTATTGGGGGGGCTGGGACTGGAGGTGGGCTGATGGGGTTAGGACTGGTAATGGGCTGTGGGCTGTAGGGGGGGGTTTAGAACTGTAAAAGGGCTAGGGGAGGGGGTTAAGACTGGTAATGGGCTGTGGGCTGATGGGGGCTGTCTGGTAATGGGCTATGGGGGGCTAGGACTGGAAATGGGCTGGGGGGGTTAAGACTGGAGGTGGGCTGATGGGGTTAGGACTGGTAATGGGCTGTGGGCTGTTGGGGGGGTTAGAACTGGTAATGGGCTATGGGGGGTTAGGACAGGAAATGGGCTGATGGGGAGGGGTTAGGATGAGGTGGGCTGATGGGGTTAGGACTGGTAATGGGCTGTGGGCTGATGGGGGGGTTAGGACTGGCAATGGGCTATGGGGGGCTGACTGGAAATGGGTTGATGGGGTTAGGACTGGAAGTTGGCTGATGGGGGGTTAGGACTGGTAATGGGTTATACGGGGGGCTTAAACTGAAAATGGAGTGATGGGGGGTTAGGACTGTAAGTGGGTTGATGGGGGGGCTAGGACTGGTATTGGGTTGGGGGGTTGCTAGGACTGGAAATGGGCTGATGGGTGGCTAGGACTGGAAATGGGCTGATGCAGGAACTAGAAGGGAATGGATGCTGGGAGAGGCTGGAACTAGAAGGGAGCTGATGTTGGGGGAAGATTAATGGGATGGGGCTGGGAGAGTAAAATGGAGAGGGGAAAAATATTTTGTGTGGGAGGGATAAAAAATCTACAATTGGCCGGGTATTGGGAGAGTAAGTGGGGATTGAGGATGGAGGGGTAAAATTTGAGTGGATGAAATAGGAATGAGGAAAGAGCAAAAGGAGAAAGATTAGTATGTTAAAGCAGATGTAGAGAGAGAATGGAAAAAAACTAGAAGAGAGAAGAAAGGACAAATGGACTGCAGACGATGGAGAGTTAGCAGAAGACACGAAGAAACCAGAAGAAAGTGGCTGGAGCAATTGCAGCTGAAAAAAATTCACAAAAGGTAGAAAAATACGCCGTGGTGTAGGGCCCACAGCTGACAAGGGCCCACAACCTTTTTAGCCTCTCTTCATAGGAGTATCCTTCCATCCCCTTTACCATTTTGGTGGCTCTTCTCTGTACCTTTTCTAATAACACTATATCCTTTTTATGATAAGGCGACCAGAATTGCACACAATATTCAAAGTATGGTCGCACCTGTGAGAGGCAGAGGAGAAAGGGTTAACACAATAATACAAGAAAAATCATTGAAATGTCTGAATGCTGGAATTGTACTGAGGTGCGTACGTGCAGCTTTGAGAGGTATGTGACATCATATGGAAAAGTATGTGAAAACACACTTATCAGTAATGGTGGACAGAGAGAGGGTAAAAAGCAATCATGAGATATAAACATGCCAGCTTAGCATGAAGAAGAACATATGGCCCTCCAGTATAGTTGTCAGAACGTGGGGAGTTGGAGAGATATATTTCTTGGGAACTGAGGGGTGGAAAAGAACCAAACAAGAGAACCAAGCAAGAAAACCAGGTAAAAGGGGGCAGAGGTCAGATAATAGTATAAATCTGATAAGGCCCAGACTGATAACGCAGTCATGGGCCCAAGATAGGTCAACGGAGAAGGGTACAGACATGAGTAGAATAACATCACACAAGTGGGGCCCAAGACAGCTGGAACAAGAATGATCTAATTAGAGAAGAATGTCCCAATAGTAAGAATCGTCCTGAGCAAAGGTATATAATGTGACAGGATCAGATGTATGATGAGTTTGTTTCCTGCACAGTGGAGGCTGCGTGTGGTATGGATTCCCTGGGTTCTCCCCAGTATCTCTTTTTGTCGAGTGAGAGTTTTGTGTGAATGTCAGTATGTATTGGTTTGTGTATATGTCTATTACACCATTTCTCTTGTGTCCAGGAAGGCCTGTCATACATTCTCTCACTAGCAACAGGCAGGCAGGACCAGACATTCTGACTTGTAATTGTTTAGACATCTGCATCTAAGATAAGACAGAATGACCCTGTTTGCTTGCAGTGAGAAGTGGTAAGATCTGTAATTCTACTGGACTGTTTTCCTTTGTTCTTAGCTTTCTCTTTCTGTAAGATAGGGAATAATAAAAAGATATTTGGGAAGAAAAATCTGTGAGAATTTTGTGCCAGGTACGAGTATAATTTGCATGAGGTGTGATTTATTGGGAAGAGGTGGTAAGCTCTCCCTGTATGTGTTCGTTTGTTTTCCCCTCTTGCACGGAAGAGGAGGGATGGAAATCCGTCTGGCCAACAGATTGGCCCCCCCTCCCCGGTTCCATACACTGGTGGCCCGTATGGGGAGTCGTCACAGCCTTTGACGGCATCGGACACAGCAGCAAGAGGATTTTGAGGGATTCTTTCTCTGGAGAAGGCAAGCCACAGATTTTTCATTTATTTCTAAGTGTAGTATTTTGGCTATAGTTTGTTATTGTTAGTGTATTGCCTCTTTTAGACAAAGCTATTTAGTGAACCTATTTTACCGGTGATAGGTTTACACACATAGTTCTGAACACTAGGATTTTTTTTTCTTCTCTCTCTTCTTTCTTTTTCTTTTCCTAAAGAGAACACTTTAATATGGGATGGGGAAAGGACACAGAGATCACTGAGGATTCCCCCTTAGGGCGCCTATTAAAGGAAGTGCCGGAGCTGGAAAGGAAATTAGTGAAGGAATGCCACTGGAAATGGGTGAAAAGGAATGCAGGGTCTGACTAAACCTTGGCCACAATTTGGGGCAGAAGATAGGGACAGTTTGGCAGATGTCCAGATTTGGATAGAAGCCACCAAGTCAAAGGCAAAAAGCAGAGAGAAACATATGCAGTGTTTAAAACTTTGGGCTAAGTTAGGATGGCTGGAGGAGACTAAAAATACATCACCCCCACCTTATGCCCCGGCAGTAAAAACCTTGATGCTCACAGATCAGGAGGGTGCTTCTGCTCTGCACGGACTGGTGGCTGATGGCTACCAGCAGCCGCCGGTGCAGACGCATGTAGAAGATTCCTGTGGAGCTAGGGAAAAGCAGCCTAGTGCATCCATTCAGCCAGCAGAGACTCCCTATCAGGAAGCCCAGAGAGAGCTGCAGAGATTAGAGAGTAGGAATCGAGTTCAACAAGAAACAGAATCCCAGTGGATGAGGATAGAGGGAACATTGAAATCCACAAAGGTAGAGCCACCCCCAGGGAAAAAGGAGATGAGACAATCAACTCGGGAGCTGAGAGTGGCAGAAAGGGAGATATAGAATTTTAGGAAGCCAGTATATGATGTGGATTTACAATCCACTTCCTTTAAGTCAGAGGGAAGGAGACAGAGACATGAATGTAACATAGAGGGCTTGGAAGAAGAATTGTTAAGTTCACAGGGGTCCCCCAGGGTTACTTTGAAAGCCGATAAGTGGCTGCAGGCTTTGGCTAGATCAAGAAGTCAGGAGAGAATGAATGTGTGTGTGAAGGCAAATTTAACCCCTTGTGAAGAAGTGCAGGACAAAGAACAGAGGAGATATTTAGGCTGACAGGATTACCGGCTGTTACTCTGCAGGATCACAGGTTTGATGGGGCTGGGATGGCTCAATATAGGCAGAGGTTGTGGGCAGCTCTTCAGGTCATGTACCCAGATGTGCAGGATTTTGGGGTAGTAACTTCTATGATCTGGAAGGAGGGACAAGGAGTGTATGAGTGGGTGAATGAAATACAGCAAACTTGGCAGCGTCAGACTGGGCATCCGTGGGATGCAAATGGACATGCTGTGTTTTTCCAGATAATGAAAGCTGGCTTGCCGGTGGAGGTGCAGAAGGAGAGGGACCATTCCTTTTATCAGGAAATAAAGAACAGTAGGATTTACTGGGGAATCCAAAAGTCTGAGTTACACCCAACCTTTAGAAATTATGATAGAAGGAACTAAGGTGATAGCTCCCCTTCTATATGCACCAGAGTCACCGGCCAATCTTTTGGGAAGGGATTTGTTGGGGAAATTTGATATCCAGATACAATGTACTATGTGCCCAATTATGTTGCCACCGGAGTTAAGAACCCCCCCAGGCACACTGGTGGGAGGAACAGAATCCAGTATGTATTTTAGACAAAGAATCAGCAGAACACTTGCAGCAGCTCGTAGTTCAGGTGTGGGGAGATAAGGTGGTGAAGTTAAACCCTTGCCGCCAGATAATGTGGTCACTTTTGCAGTGTCCCAGAGAGGTGGGAGACAGGGATTAAGCGGGTTCAGGTATTGTCACTTAATTATCAAGAGGAATATGGAGCAGTGTATGCAATAGGATCTATAGAGGGCTGTGAGGACATGTGGTGGGTAGCAGTAGTATTTTGGAGAGGGGGGAGCACTTCAAAGGACCTGATTTGGCTTTTGAAATATTAAGTGGAGATGAGAGGGGAAATAGAAGGAGAAGAATATGCTTTACAGGAATTCTTTTTAACAGGAACAGTTAAGGATGAGGATTTCTTTCCCGATCTGGAGTCACATGAATACTTTCTGTATCAATGGCAACAGTTCAGTTTGGGATCTGAGAAATCCTGGGAGGTAGGATCCAGGATTATGGATCAGGCCCCCCCGAAGGTATGGGCAGCAAATGATCTAGATGTGGGATTACATCGGGAGGTAAAAGCAGTGGAGATTATTCTTAAGGAAGGGTGTGAAGAGCCGAGAGTGAAGCAGTATCCTCTGTCAACAGAAGCGTGCAGGGGAATCAGAGAGCAGGTAAAAGAATTGGTGAAGCAAGGAGTTTTATACTGCACTTGGAGCCCCTATAACACCCCCATATGCCCAGTACGTAAGCCTAATGGTAAGTGGAGGTTGGTACAGGATTTGAGGAAGTTGAATGAAATGGTGATAGTGGAGTTCCCAGTAGTACCAGATCCAGTGGGAATGTGGACAGGAGACAGTCCCCTGTATGAATGGTTCTCTGTGGTGGATTTAAGCAATTTGGACCCTGTCTTTAGCCAAGGCTTCACAGGAATTGTTTGCATTTGTGTACGAAGGACAGCAGTATACCTGGTCCTGACTACCACAGGGGTATGTAGAGAGTCCCTCAATTTTTAACAGAGTTTTGAGTCAGGATCTGCAAGATTTCAGAGAGAGATGGGAAGGGAACTCTGTGATCTTGTTGCAATGTGTAGATGATCTTAAGCTATGCACAGACACACTGGAGAAGCATGAGGAAGCCATGGGGGATTTGTTACAGATTTTAGAGGCACAGGGCTATAAGGTTAGTAAGAAGAAAGTCCAAATGTGTCAGCAGGAGTTAGTTTTCCTTGGACAGAAGGTGTCAAGAGATGGGAGGAGACTGACAGAGGACAGACAGACATGCAGGATTTACTGATAAGTACACAGACCGCAGCTACAGCAGAAGAGAAGAGAAAATGTAAAGCAACAGGATGTGAAATAAATCAGAGAGGTTTGTGGATACATCCAAGTGGAGAATTGTGCATATCTTTAGTTGAACTACAACTGGTGTTGCCGTCTCTGCATGGAGCGGCAAATCAGTCTCCCAGGGCTATGCTTGGAAAATTAAGAGAGAGTCGGTGGTGTCCAGAGATGAAGCAAATTGTGATTCAATATGTGTCTTTGTGTAAAATATGCTCACAGGACAATTTTTATGCTATGGGAATAATCCCCATAGGAGCTATGTTACCACGTCCTTCAAGGCCTTTTCAAAATCTTCACATTGATTTCACTGACATGCAGATTGTGGTACATGGGTACAGGTACTTGCTAGTGTGCATATGTGCTTTCTATTAGTGGATTGAAGCCTTCCCTTGCAGGAGAGAAACAGCAGGAATAGTAGTGAAGCACCTGGTGGAGGATATTATTCCCAGGTTTGGTTGTCCTCAGAAAATCCAGGCAGATAATGGCACACATTTTCGTAATAAATTAATTCACAAACTTACTGAGGGGTTGGGGGTGCAACATTCTTTTGCTTGTGCTTGCAGACTTCAGGCAAATGGATTGGTGGAGCGAGTGAATGGCATTCTGAGCAAGAGGTTATGTAAGATCTGATGCAGCACTTCAGTGATGGCACTTCAGTGATGTTACTTGCTCCTGCGGACAACATCGACCCCTACTGGACAGCTCTCCAGGGGAATACGTGTACCTACAGAACTGTAACTGGTCTCGCTGAACTGAGCCGTTCCTTGTCAGCCCTTGCAGAGAGACACGAGTTAACCCTTTGACGGTCCAGGCAGAAGAATCTCAGCAGTGACATCACATCACCAGAGTGCATCTGGCTCCTTATACTGAAACAGCATAATGTGGACCTTTGTGTGACTTTTTGGACTGGTTCAAGCTTATTGCAATCTAATTGGTGGTACAAAACTAAGAGTATGTAGAATAGTACAAACAGTATTGTGTGTTATGATTCTCCCCTTCTGCTCTCTCTGGAGAGTGGTTGGTGGCTGATGCATTGTGTTTTAATGCTATCATGTATCCAGGAATATCAGGATCTCACTGCTGTTGTACTTAATTCTTATCCTTGGTGTTAGGCCTTTCTGTCTCTTGTTTTTCTCTCTTTTTTTCTTCCGCTGCCAACTTCATACATTGATTTTTGCTTTGCTGCTTTTTATGTCTGTAACAAACTATCTGAGCTAATGCATCAGGCTCTATTTCTGCCCTTTTTTAAGCCATGCATAAGGCTTATCTCTTTGAGGCTGCTTTTGAATCAGTGATTCCCACATTGTTTATTTGTTCTGGCTAATTAGCGAGGTTAGACCAGAGCCTCTATGATTTGCCTTGAGAGCTCCGGCTAACTTTACATATTATTACAAAGGCTTACGGAGTAGGGGTACCTAAGATTTCATACAATAGTGTGTTATTTTTGGTATTTCTCATGTTAATGTTATTTGCCTTTTTAATTCTTCTCCCCTGTCATGGATGTGTATTATTTAGATGAATCTCATGTATATACTTATCTGCCTGTCAAACTTTCCAGAGTCTGTGAACTCTGGCACTTACACTGTTTGCTAGCTGGTTTTTCCCCTCAAGGACGATTGTTTAGCTCCGCTACTGTCATTAAAGTTACTGTGTCCATGTTGTTAAATAGGAACTAAATTCTAGAACAGATGCAGAAGGTTAGGTATGATCCTATGAGAGTTTAAAATTTCACCATTTCAGGCTTTCGAGTACTGTCTGAAGAAATATGCAATGTTTCTTTAATATCTTATCAAAATCATTTAGCTCTGGACTGTCTGTTGGCTCACACAGTTTGTGTTTTATTTGGTCTCTCTTGCTACACCTACATTTCCTCCTGTCCCATCACATTATAACATTATTGTTGTTGTTGTTAAGTGCCGTCGAGTCGGAGTCGACTCATGGCGACCCTCTGGATAGCTATCTTAAATTGTGTTCGGTCTTCAGTCAGGCGGCTCATTGTTGACAGACTGGTACCTGTAGCTGCTGTTATTGTATCAATCCATCTCATTGCTGGCCTTCCTCTTTTGCGTTGACCTTCTATCTTGCCAAGTATCATGTCTTTCTCTAATGATCTCTCTCTTCGCATGATGTGTCCAAAGTATGAAAGTCGAAATCTTGTCATCTGAGCTTCTAAAGAAAGCTTAGGTTTGATCTCCTCTAGTACCGACTGGTTTGTTCTTCGGGCAGTCCATAGTATACACAGTATTCGCCGCCAGCACCATAATTCAAAGGCATCAATTTTCTTCCTGTCTGTCTTTTTCACTGTCCAGCTTTCACATCCATATGATGTTATTGAAAATACCATGGCTTGAACAAGTCGAATCTTGGTATGGAGAGAGACATCTCTGCTCTTGAGAATCTTATCTAGGTCTTTCATAGCCATTCTGCCAAGAACAATGTGTCGTTTGATTTCTTGACTGCTTGTTGCTTCTTTATTGATAGTTGATCCAAGTAGGTTAAAGTTGTTCACAATTTCAATTTCTTCTCCTTCAACAATGAACCTGTTGATTATGCCAGTTGTCATGATCTTTGTCTTCTTTACATTAAGGTGCAGGCCCATTTTGAGACTATGTTCTTTAATTGTGAGAAGCAAATATTTCAGATCATCTTCACTTTCAGCCAGTAATGTAGTATCATCAGCATAGCGAAGGTTGTTGATGAGTCTTCCACCAATCTTCACACCTCTGTTGTCTTCATACAATCCTGCTTCTCTGATGATTTGTTCTGCATATAAATTAAACAAGTAGGGGGAAAGTATGCAGCCTTGTCTTGCACCTTTGCTTATTTTAAATCATTCTGTTTCTCCTTGTTCCTTTCGAACTGTTGCTTCTTGATTAATGTACAGATTGTGCAAGAGTACGATCAGGTGTTCTGGTATACCCATGCTTCTTAATGTGGCCCAGAGTTTCTCATGGTTTACACAATCAAAAGCCTTGCTATAGTCGATAAAGCACAAATAGATATCATTTTGGTATTCTTTAGTCTTTTCAAGGATCCATCTCACATCGGCAATGATGTCTCTCGTTCCTCGCCCTTTCCTGAACCCTGCTTGCACTTCAGGTAGTTCTTGTTCCAGGTATGGTTGTAGTCTCTTGAATAATCTTCAGTAAAATCTTGTTGGCATGTGGGATCAGAGCGATTGTTCAATAATTTCCACACAGTTGGACCTTTCTTTAGTATTGGTATAAACACAGATCTTTTCCAGTCAGTTGACCATGATGTTGTCTTCCATATTTCTTGGCAGAGCCTTGTAAGTATGGTAACAGCTGCATCAGATTGCTGCAATACTTCTATAGGAATGCTATCAATGCCTGGTGCTTTGTTCTTTGATAAGGCTTTCAATGCTGCTTCAACTTCTTCTTTCATCACCAATGGTTCCCGATCATACGGTACAGGTTGAAACGGCTGTTGGTCCACTTGATCTTTATCATATAAAAACTCTGTATATTCCTTCCACCTTTTCTTGATCTTCTCAGCATCATTCAACATAGAACCTTGATCATCTTGTAACATTCCAATTTGAGGCTGGAACTTTTTCTTTAACTCTCGTAGCTTTAGGAAAGCCGATCTTGTTCTTCCTCTAATAGTTTCTGCTTCTATTTCCTTGCAAGTGTCATTGTAGTACTTTTCCTTGTCCTGTCTTGCTGCACGTTGGAAATCTCTGTTGAGTTCTGCGATTGTCTTTCTTTCTCCTCTGGCTTTAGCTTCTCTGCGTTTCTGGGCAATTTTCAGAGTTTTTTCCTTCATCCATTTTGGCTGCTTTTGCTTTTTCACCTTTTATAGAGACTTCTCGCTTTCTTCCAACACAACCTTCCTGATGTCATTCCATAACTCTTCCGGAGCTCTGTCATTTGTATCTAAAGCAGCAAATCGATTTTGCAGGCAGTCTTTAAATTCCAGTGGTATATTCTCAAGGTCATATTTTGCTGCATTCATGAGTGGTTTGCTCTTTTTCAACTTTAGCTTGAG
This sequence comes from Ichthyophis bannanicus, assembly GCA_033557465.1. Classification (NCBI taxonomy): domain Eukaryota; kingdom Metazoa; phylum Chordata; class Amphibia; order Gymnophiona; family Ichthyophiidae; genus Ichthyophis; species Ichthyophis bannanicus. The sequence continues at coordinate 195,985,205 of CM066034.1, read as the reverse complement.
TTTGTATACTAGTAGTTGATGATCTGTACCACAGTCGGCTCCAGGTTTTGTTTTTATTGATGTTATAGAACTTTTCCATCGTTGACTTCCACAGATGTAGTCAATTTGATTTTTATACAATCCATTGGGTGACATCCATGTGTACAGTCGCCGCTTGTGTTGCTGGAAGAAGGTGTTTGAGATGAATAGATCATTGGTCTTGCAGAATTCTATCAGTCTTTCTCCAGCTTCATTTCTGTTGCCAAGTCCATATTTTCCAACTACTTTGCCTTCTTCTTTGTTGCCAACTTTTGCTTTCCAGTCACCCATGACTATCAGGATGTTTGCATGTTCTGTCAATTTCAGCTTGTACTTGTTCATAGAACTCTTCAATTTCATTCTCTTCTGCAGCTGTTGTTGGGGCATATACTTGAATTATAGTTGTGGTTTTTTTATTGATTTCAAAAATTGCATATAAATAATACAATCAAAAGACAATCTAGAATAGACAAACCAAATCAGATGCATAACATCAAACAAAAAACCAGACATTTGATATAGCCCACATCAAGGAACTCAACTGAATATTAGAATCAAGCCATACTCAGGAAAATAAGACACAAGGCCCACGAAGGGAGGCAACAACTTATTCTTGGGCACTCTGTACTTCACCAAGTGCCTTCCGCTTCTCAAACAAGAAACTTTCCAATTGGGTGACATCTGTGAAAATATATGAAACGTCCTTCCAGGTAATTACACACTTACATGGGAAACGAAGGAAAAAAGAAGCTTCTCCTAAGGACAATACCTGAGGCTTTAAAGCCAGAAACTGCCTACGCCTAAGCTGGGTGCTGCATGCAACATCAGGAAAAACATTTACGAGATGTCCACAAAACTTTACAGTCTTGTGTTTAAAGAAGGCACGCAGCACACATTGCTTAATATCCTTAGTCAAAAATGTCACCAACAAGGTAGAACGAGAATTAATTATGTCCTGGGAGTCCTCGAGGAAGGCTGTAAGATTAGCAATGGAAGGTTCAATGACATCAAACTCCCCCTCAACCGGATTAACTCTCTTGAAATTAGGGGAGATATAATATAACTGAGAAACTGAAATAGATTCCGTAATTAGTAAGACTTCCTTAAGGTATTTATCTAGCAATATCTTAGGAGCGAGGAGCTTAGAAATGGGGAAATTTAAAAAACGTAAATTGCAAGAGCGTGCAGAATTCTCGATCGCTTCAATTTTATTATGGAGAATCAGTGAGTCCTTTATACCTACTGCCTGAGCAGCATGCATAGAACCCATCTGACCCTCCAATTTTGAAATAGCTGTATTAAGCAAAACCGTCCTACCATCTAACTGCCGTAAAGAGACTACAGTCTCTTGAGAAAATTTAGCCAAAGAATCAAAAGTACCAGAGATCTTACTATCAATAGATTTTAGGACTCCCCAAACATCCTTTAAGGTAATCTCATTATCAGAAGAAATAGTCAGAAGTGCAGCAGCACCACCTGACTCAACAGAGAGAACCGGTTTAGGCAAGGAGAAAGAATCATCTAAACCTCTTACCTTGTCGAGAGACTACCCGGTAGAAGCGGGAAGCACTGTAGCGAAGGGACACGGTGGAGGAGACCTTCCCCCTGAACTCAGGGAGGCGCCCTCAGGAGACGAATGGGTGATTGGGAGCAAAGAAAAATGCTTATCCAGGGGACCCGTCGGTTTAGCAACACCGGCAGGGTCACTCCCAGAAGCACCTCCACCTTTAGCCTTCCGTTTCCCCATATCACAGGGGGACGAGAGCTAAATTAAACAAATCCAAAATAGACTTAAGTAATAGAAACTAAACCTGCCTCACTTCCACAACTGAGGAGCGCGTAGTCACTAGAATGCTATCGTGACGTCGCAGTGACGTCGAAGGGGCGTCAAAGGGGCAGGACCTGCCCCTTTGAACACGCCCCTTCGAACCACGCTCTGCGAAACACGCTCCGCGGAAAAGGGAGGCAAACTATAAACAAAAACAGGCACAGGGGGTCCTCTCACAGCTGCGGTTCTCTCTCCCCTGCCTGTCCGGTAGTCCGGGGAAGCTCCAAGCGCCCAAAACAGCACGCTGCACTCAGCAGTAGTCCCTGAGGCCAACTGAATGACCCCGGATGCCTCCAGCACACTTCCCAGCCGAGTTCAGGTGACAGAAAACAAACTGGCAGCTTTTATGCACGCAGGGGGTCCTCTCACAGCTGCGGTTCTCTCTCCCCTGCCTGTCCGGTAGTCCGGGGAAGCTCCAAGCGCCCAAAACAGCACGCTGCACTCAGCAGCAGTCCCTGAGGCCAACTGAATGACCCCGGATGCCTCCAGCACACTTCCCAGCCGAGTTCAGGTGACAGAAAACAAACTGGCAGCTTTTATGCACGCAGGGGGTCCTCTCACAGCTGCGGTTCTCTCTCCCCTGCCTGTCCGGTAGTCCGGGGAAGCTCCAAGCGCCCAAAACAGCACGCTGCACTCAGCAGCAGTCCCTGAGGCCAACTGAATGACCCCGGATGCCTCCAGCACACTTCCCAGCCGAGGTCAGGTGACAGAAAACAAACTGGCAGCTTTTATGCACGCAGGGGGTCCTCTCACAGCTGCGGTTCTCTCTCCCCTGCCTGTCCGGTAGTCCGGGGAAGCTCCAAGCACCCAAAACAGCACGCTGCACTCAGCAGCAGTCCCTGAGGCCAACTGAATGACCCCAGATGCCTCCAGCACACTTCCCAGCCGAGTTCGAATTATAGTTGTGTTGATAGGCAATCCTCGTAGACGAATAGAGATTAAGCGTTCGCTGACTGCATTGTATTTCATTACAGTTCTTGCAAGTTTCTTCTTTATTATAAATGCAACACCATTTCTTCTTTGTCTTTCATTTCCAGCATAGTAGACCATGTGATCATCTGATGCAAAGTGCCTGATGCCAGTCCATTTCAGTTCGCTGACACCCAACAGATCAAGTTGTACACGTTCCATTTCATTCTTGACCACCTCCAACTTCCCTTGGTTCATGCTTCGCACTTTCCATGTTCCAATGTGTAAGACATCTTTACAGCTTCTGACTCTCATTTCATGCACAGCTACATCAGCAGTAAGACTTCCCGAGGGCTTTGATCCAACCACATCATAAATTCTGGCTTTACTCTGAAAAGTCTTCAGCTCTTCCCCAGTAGCTAGTTGAGTGCCTTCCGACCTGGGGGTCTCATCTTCCAGCACCATAGCACAATTTGTTTTGTTGTAACTATCCATTGGGTTTTCATGGAAAGATACAGAAGTAGATTGCCGGGCCTTTCTTCCGCGCAGTTTAAGTTTGGTGTTGTTGCCGTTGTCACAAAAATGTGATCCTCCGCCGTCAACACTATCCCATTCTGCTGCTGCCCAGATGGGTGGTTTGTCTTGGTCTGGCACCTCAGCTGAGACCTGTCCATCTTGGGAGACCCTGCCAGTAGTTAAACTACCGATAGTTTAGCTCTCAGCATCACTGATGCACGCAAGCCCTCACAGCATGACAAGATGCAAAGCAAGTGAGAGTATAACATTATAGAAGCAAACTCCTGTAAGTGTTTAATGGCTTTTATAACATTATAGAAGCCATTAAACACTTATAGGAGTTTGCTGATGAAATGAAAAAAGGAGGGTGACTGGTTTGCTTGGGTCTTTAAATGGTTTTCTGGTTTAAGCCAAGGCATCAGAAACTTTTCTCATTGTTATAATACTGGATTATTGTTCATCTCATGCTATGCTGTACTTGGTGCCTACCTCTCTTGTGCTCCCAGCGTAAGTCCACCATGCTCCATGTTTCTACCCTCATGAGCCACGGCGCAATCAGGCTTTGCCCATTTATGACAGTGTTGGACCCAGTGTCTCCCATGAGCCTTTCTGAATCAGGAGGGCGAATGTGCTCCCACATTCTCCCGAAAAGGGGGGGGGGGGGAGGAGTGTGAGAGCCAGAGGAGAAAGGGTCAACACAATAATACAAGAAAAATCATTGAAATGTCTGAATGCTGGAATTGTACTGAGGTGCATTCGTGCAGCTTTGAGAGGTATGTGACATCATATGGAAAAGTATGTGAAAACACACTTATCAGTAATGGTGGACAGAGAGAGAGGGTAAAAAGCAATCATGAGATATAACCATGCCAGCTTAGCATGAAGAAGAACATATGGCCCTCCAGTATAGTTGTCAGAACATGGGGAATTGGAGAGATATATTTCTTGGGATCTGAGGGGTGGAAAAGAACCAAACAAGAGAACCAAGCAAGAAAACCAGGTAAAAGGGGGGCAGAGATCAGATAACAATATAAATCTGACAAGGCCCAGGCTTATAATGCAGACATGGGCTCAAGATAGGTCAACGGAGAAGGGTACAGACATGAGTAGAATAACATCACACAAGTGGGGCCCAAGACAGCTGGAACAAGAATGATCTAGTTAGAGAAGAATGCCCCAATAGTAAGAATCATCCTGAGCAAAGGTATATATTGTGACAGGACCAGATGCACGAGGAGTCCGTTTCCTGCACAGTGGAGGCTGCGTGGGGTATGGATTCCCTGGTTTCTCCCCAGTATCTCCTTTTGGCGAGTGAAAGTTTTGTGTGAATGGCAGTATGTATTGTTTTGTGTATATGTCTATTACACCGTTTCTCTTGTGTCCAGGAAGGCCTGTCATACATTCTCTCACTAGCAACAGGCAGGCAGGACCAGACATTCTGACTTGTAATTGTTTAGACATCTGCATCTAAGATAAGACAGAATGACCCTGTTTGCTTGCAGTGAGAAGTGGTAAGATCTGTAATTCTACTGGACTGTTTTTCTTTGTTCTTAGCTTTCTGTTTCTGTAAGATAGGGAATATTAAAAAGATATTTGGGAAGAAACATCTGTGCAAATTTTGTGCCAGGTACGAGTATAATTTACATGAGGTGTGATTTATTGGGAAGAGGTGGTAAGCTCTCCCTGTATGTGTTTGTTTGTTTTCCCCTATTGCATGGAAGAGGAGGGATGGCAATCCGTCTGGCCAACGGATTGCCACCCCCCCCCCCCCCTGGTTCCGTACACACCATGGAACGATATAGAGGCATTATAATATCCTTTGTTTTATTTTCCATTCCTTTCCTTATGATACCTAGCATTCTATTTGCTCTCTTGGCCGCCGCTGCACACTGGGCCGAGGGTTTTAACATGTTATCCACGATGACGCCTAAATTGTTTTCCTGGGTTGTAGTTCCCAATGTGGAACTTTGCATCGTGTAACCATAGTTTGGGTTGTTCTTTCCTAGGTGCATAACTTTGCACTTGTCCACATTAAATTTCATCTGCCATTTCGATGCCCAGTCTTCCAATCTATCAAGATCCTCTTGCAAATTTCTACAATCCTCTTGGGTTTTAACAACTTTAAATAGTTTTGTGTCATTTGCAAATTTGATAACCTCACTCATTATTCCCTTTTCCAGGTCATTTATGAATATGTCAAAAAGCAGAGGACCCAGCACGGATCCCTGTGGTACTCCACTATTCACCTTTTTCCATTGGGAAAATTGGCCATTTAGCCCTACCCTCTGCTTTCTATATTTTAACCAGTTCCTGATCCTCAATAGTACACTGCCTCCTATCCCATGACTATTTAGTTTTGCCAAAAGTCTCTGATGAGGGACCTTGTCAAAGGCTTTCTGAAAGTCCAGATACACTATATAAACTGACTCACCTTTGTCTACCTGTTTATTCACACCTTCAAAAAAACATAACAGATTAGTAAGACAAAATCTTCCTTGTCTAAAGCCATGTTGGCGGTCTCCCATTAAGCGATGACTATCTAAATGTTCAGTAATTTTGTTCTTTATGATGGTTTCTACCATTTTTCCTGGTACTGACATAGGCTCACTGGTCTGTAGTTTCCTGGATCAACCCTGGAACCCTTTTTAAAAATTGCCGTTATATTAGCGATCCTCCAATCTTCAGCTATTACAGATGATTTTGATGATAGTTCACAGATTGCTAATAGCAGGTATGAAATCTCATATTTCAGTTCTTTCAACACCCTTGGATGTATACCATCCAGTCCAAGTGATTTTGCTACTCTTTAATTTATCAAATAGTTGTAATACATCTTCCCGGTGTATCGATATTTCTTTCAATTATTCTGAAGTATCACCTTTAAATACCACTTCAGTCATAGGTAACATCCCTATATCTTCCCCAGTAAAGACTGAAGCAGAGAATTCATTCAGTCTTTCCGCTATAGCCTTGTCCCCTCTTACTGCCCATTTTACCCCTCTATCATCTAATGGTCCAACTGACTCTCTCACAGGTTTTTTGCTACAAATGTACTTGAAAAAGTCTTTATTATTTATTTTTGCTTCCACAGCAAGTTTCTTCTCAAATTCTCTCTTTGCCTGCCTTATCAATGCCTTGCATTTAACTTGCCAGTGCTTGTGCTGTTTCCAGTTTTCATCATTTGGTTCTTTTTTCCATTTCCTAAAAGATGCTTTTTTGGCAACAACAGCCTCTCTGACCTCACCTTTAAACCATGCTGGCAGTTTTTTGGACTTCCTTCCACTTTTCTTAAAGCGTTGAATACAGCTGGTCTGGGCTTCCAAGATAGTATTTTTAAACAACACCCAAGCTTGATGTAAGTCTTTAATCTTTGCAACTGCTCCTTTCAGTTTTTTCTTAACTATTTTCCTCATTTTATAATAGTCTCCCTTTCGAAAGTTAAAAGGTAGTACTGTGGATTTCCTTACCATCCCTCCTCCATTAATTAAATCAAACGCGATCATTCTATGATCACTATTGCCAAGTGGCCCCAACACCCTTATCTCTTGCACTAGATCTTGTGTTCCACTAAGGACTAAGTCCAAAATGGTTTCCCCTCTGGTAGGTTCATGAACCAGCTGCTCCAAGAAGAAGTCATTTATTTCATCTAGAAACTTTATCTCCCAGTTTATTCATTTTTCGTAATTGCTCTGACATGGGTGATTTCTTGTGTTCTTAGGGATAGCTTTCTGGATAAGGGTTATCTCCGGGATGTGGTTGATAAGGCTTTTAGATGAGCTATGCTTAACAGCAGAGAATGGTTGTTGTGCCCTCGTACCTCTGATCAGGGACATAATGACAGTCAGTTTGTGCACTTTGTGACTAAATTTTCTGCTCTTAGTAACCAGGTATGGCGGACGTGGCCCTCTCCCCCCCCCCACCCCCAAAAGTTCCCCCCTTCCCCCTTTTTCTTACAATAACCACCACAGAAATCAGTTATTGGCAAAACAACTGGTCGCAGCTTTATTGAACAAGCACAAACATAACCTTACAGCCATAACTGCATAACTTTCGGTTCCGGTGGCGGGACAATCCCTCACCAGCCATATGGGTAGCAAAGTGAGTTCCTTCCCGCCTCCGCCGAGAACCGTTCCCCGGCAATTCCATTCCCCTCTTCCGGCTTCGCCATATTACTAGCAAAAGCCGAGGGCTTATCCGGGTCGGAGGTACCCCCACCCCCGCCCTGCATATTGCCATGCCTCCGGACCCCGGACACCTCCGGGATCCCGCCCCCCCTCCAGCTGCAACCCCCCGCCTCCCCCACCCCGGACCCCACCACAGGGAGGGAGGGAGGGTGTGCCCATCCTTTTCCCAGCTCCGAAAGGACTGGCGTCTGCCTGCACGCTCCCTCACTAACCCCCTTGAGCCCGCCGACCTCATTGGCTCCCGCGGTCGCCCTGGCCCGCGGGGGCCAATGAATTCAATTGTAAACTTCACGCGGGCATGGGCCTCACGCCATCCACAAGGGACCCGCGCCACTCTGCCCCCCCCCCCGGTTACAGGCGGCCGTCGGGCACGTGGGCCCGCGGCCTCCGATTAACCAGGTATGGCGGACGTGGCCCTCTCCCCCCCCACCCCCAAAAGTTCCCCCCTTCCCCCTTTTTCTTACAATAACCACCACAGAAATCAGTTATTGGCAAAACAACTGGTCGCAGCTTTATTGAACAAGCACAAACATAACCTTACAACCATAACTGCATAACTTACGGTTCCGGCGGCGGGACAATCCCTCACCAGCCATATGGGTAGCAAAGTGAGTTCCTTCCCGCCTCCGCCGAGAACCGTTCCCCGGCAATTCCATTCCCCTCTTCCACCTTCGCCATATTACTAGCAAAAGCCGAGGGCTTCTCCGGGTCGGGGGTATCCCCACCCCCGCCCTGCATATTGCCATGCCTCCGGACCCCGGACACCTCCGGTATCCCGCCACGGGCTCAGTGACACCTGTCCCTGAGCCCCCCCACAAAGTTCAAAGCTGCGACCAGCCACCCCGTCCGACACAGCCAACTCCAAGGCCTCCTGCCAATCATTCAGGAGCAAATCAATCCCAACCGGGGAAAGATGTACTCCATCCGAACGATACAGGCCCGCACAATCGACCTCCACCCAGGGATGCAAAATCTGGTAACCCCCATGCGCCCCCACCCAACGGCCAATTTGCCGATTAATTTTTACCAACCCACGGGACCACCGCCGGTGACCCCAGCAAGCCGGCCTGGGAATTAGGTCGGACCAAAGCAATATAACACCAGGGAATATTAACAACACTTCCCCCAAATCCTGCTGAGCCGCTCTAATCAGCTGCTTGACTGTCCAAGACCCCAAGTCATTGCCGCCGAGATGCAGCAACAAGCACTCCGGGGATCCTCTGACACGCTGATGGTGCCGGAGCAAAGGCAGGAGCTGCAACCACCGAAGGCCGCGCTCGCCCAGCCATGATAATGCCACCTCTTCAGCCTTCAGTCCAAGGTTCGCCCCGAGCGGCCGTACCGCTGCCTGCTGGCCGGCCCAATACACAAACGAATGGCCGATTATCCAGCAGGCAACCGGCGGTGAGATCCCATCTAAAAGAAAAAATACAGTTAGCACCCAGAACCCGATACCCAGACAGCCAGGCTCACAAACGAACATATCCCTTAAAGGCGTTGGAACTCCAGCGGCCAATCCGCTGAATCTCTGCCGCCGGCAAACCCGCCACCACCGCACTAGTAGCAGCCCCAATTCGGAAGGAATGTGGGGCGAAGTCGCCAGGGGCTAAGCCAATCCGCCGCACCGCCAACCGCAGCACAGCCGTGAACTGGAACCACGTCAACCACCGCGCATCCGCATGCACAAATAGCAGTCTGCCCCCCGACGGACATACCTGAAAGTAAGCTGCCATTGCCACCACGGGACAAATAGCAGAAGCCACCAGCGGCCTTAAATGCACCCACACCCCCCGCCCTCTCTGATCTGTCTTGGACCTAGCCAGCCATATGCTCAGCTGTCCTTGCGCCAAACGCACATGCTGAAGTTGCAGAGCCGCACCTCCATCGGCCCGACTGGACACCACCAATTCCCCCGACCGGAAGGCTCCAAAGAAAGCCAAACAAAACATAGCCCGGAACAGCACAGTCTCGTATCCGGACTTCACTACTGTGGGCAAAGCATCAATCATCCGTCCCAACAGATCGAGGGTAATTGGCCGCCAGGTGTCCACCTGGGGAGGGATAACGCGCTCCCACCCCAACAAGAGTCGGCGAGATAGAAACCCCCAATGGTGCACAGTCCACCCAACCGCCCTTGAGAAAAATGCAAAACCGGCAAGGTGAGACATCACCGTTGATTTAGCAAACCCCGCAGCCTTCGCTGCCACGATGTAGGCACCAATGAGATGATCAGGCACCGGGCCCTGACGCCATCCGCGCATCACCAAGAAATCCACCACGCTGTCGCAGCCCTTACAATAAGAGCGCCAGGTCGCCAACGACACTGAGCACCTCAGCAAGCTCAGGATACCTGGAGGCCAAGCCGCCATAAACGCTCGGGGACCGACCGCCCAGCCGGGTCCGCCTCCGGTGCCAAGCGCCGAAACAGATCCCACTTGAAACGAGAAAGAGCATCAGCGACTTGGTTAGCATATCCTGGCACGTGCCGGGCCCGCACAACCACATTCAACCGCAAACAGGCAAAAATCACCTCCCTCATCAAAGCCGCCACTCGCATGCAACGCGGAGCGTATCGATTGATAATGTGTACCACCGCCTCATTGTCGCACCACCACAGCAGTTGTCTATTACGCAGCCTCTCTGGCCAGAGCTCCAGAACCACCAAAATGGGGAACAGCTCCAGGAACGTTATGCTGTCGGTTAAGCCTGCCGCCCGCCAGGCCGACGGCCACGGCTCAGCACACCATGCACCCCCGAAATAGACACCAAGTCCGAAACCTCCCGCCGCGTCCGTGAAAATCTGCAAATCAAACGTAGACACTTCCTTTGCAAGGAGTACCGTAACCCCATTAAAGTCCCTCAAGAACTGGTCCCAAACCCCCAAGTCCGCCCGCATGCTCCGGGAAACCCTACTGCGATGATGCGGACGCCGCACTCCCGCGGTAGCCGCCGCCAGTCGACGTAGGAACACCCGGCCCATTGGGATAACCCTGCAGGCGAAGTTAAGGGAGCCTAACAAGGCCTGCATCTCCCGCAATGTGACTTTCGCCGAACCTAAGATGTTCGCTACTAACACCCGCAATCGCACCACCTTGGTGGGTGGCAGTCGCGCTACCATGTCAACAGAATCCAATTCCACCCCTAGAAATGTAAGGCGCGTGGAAGGGCCCTCCATCTTGCCCGCCGCCAGAGGGACCCCCCATTCCCGTGCGAGCCGCGTGAAACCATCCAGCAGCTCCCGACATAGCCCAGACTGCTCCGCACCGATGAAGAGAAAGTCGTCCAAATAGTGGACCACGTTCCGAGAGCCAACAGACGCCTCCAGAGCCCAATGCATGAAGGAACTGAACATCTCAAAGTAACAACAAGAGACTGAGCAGCCCATCGGCAGGCACTTGTCAAAGTAAAAGCGGTCCTCAAACACAAAACCCAATAAATGGAAGGAGCCAGGATGCACTGGCAGCAGGCGAAAAGCGGACTCAATATCCACCTTCGCCAGCAAGCACCTGTGCCCACACTCACGCACCAACCGTACTGCCTCATCAAACAACGCGTAACGCACAGCGCACAATTCCTTTGGGATAAGATCATTCACCGATGCACCCTCAGGGAAAGACAAATTGTGAATGAGCCTGAATTTCCCGGGCTCCTTCTTCGGGACAATGCCCAAAGGCGAAACAACGAAATTCCGGCACGGCCGGTCCACAAAAGGCCCGGCCATCCTCCCCAAGGCCAGCTCCGCGGCCAGCTTACCCCTAACCACCTGCGCCAGGTGCTTGACCGATGGTGCGTTGCGCGCCATCTCCGGGCCCCCCGCCCCCACCACTGGTATGGGGAACCCGAACTGGAAACCCCCTTCCAATACCCGCCGCGCCCTAACCCTCCGATACCGCCGTAACCACGGCCTGAGTGCTGCAAAACGAATCGGGGTAGGGGCCAACTCCATCCCACAGTCATTGCTTCGCGGCAGGAGGGTTAGGCACTTTTTTGCCGCAACGGAGCGCGGAGAGCCACCTCCCGCAGATGGAGCAACTATGCCGGAACTTACAGTCCGGAAAGGGGCAAGTTGACTTATTGAAGCGCCAACAGATGTCCCCGACCCCCTCGCCCGCGCCTTTTTGCAACCCGGGAGCCGGGCCACTCCGAAAGGGCTGCCCTGCCGTCGCCACCGCGCCGGGGACCCCCTTCTGCCCCCCAGCACCGACCCCCCCTTTTGCCGACATCTGCGTTAACCATAGGCTGATGTCCTGTGTCCCCCACGACAAGGCGCGATTCTCCTCCATCTTATCCCGAAACGTCTCATCGTAGTTGAGCCAAGCCCAACCCTCATGAGTCTGAGCCGCCTCCAGAATAGAGTCGGCATAGGCAAGCAACATCCCGTATTGCCCCGGGTAACGCTGCCCCCAAACGCTAGCTAACCGCAGGAACGCCCTCGTCCAGTTGAGGACGTTCCGAGAAGCCTTCTTGACCCTGCCCGCCTTCTCATCCGCCTTCCGTTTACACCTGCTCTCCCCTGAACGCTTCCTGCCCTCCAGCAGGCGGAATATATCGATATATTTCCGCATCCATATCCTACGCCGAAGCTTACGCGGAACCCCCTCCCAAAGCTCTGAAAAGGAAGCCAGCGTAGCACCCCCGGCCCCCCCCCACTACCCCCCCCACCCCTGCTGGGTTGATCGCCCCCCCACCACCCGACGAGGACGACGAAGATGAAGATGAAGAGGAACCTCCCCTCCGACGTCGCTTACGCGAGTGACGGCTCTTCTTTCTCACTTTGCCCCCCACTCCCCTTGCCTGGCTAACCGCCCCACTCTGTTCCGCTAAAGGCTCATGTAACTCACCAGCAGCCGAACTCCGGGGTGGCACGATAGATGAGAAGGTAGATGAATCCTCTGACAGCACCTCTCGCAGGTCCTCCGCCTCCGTAACTGGCACTTCAGCAGTAGCCGCTCCCACACTCTGCGTCGCCACATCACCGCTCGGAGTCACGTCCCTCCCGTCGCCGGTCTGCACCTGTGGAGACACCGGCAAAAAGGCAGGGGAACCCGACAAGCCCCAAGGCAGCTGCCACGGCCCCATCCAATCCACCCTGGAGAGTCCCTGACCCCCTCCCCTCCAATAGTCCCAACCCGAAAGCCCCCCACCCCCCGGAAGCATAGGCCAACCCCAGTGCCCCCCCCCAACCCACCCATCCTGACTCCCAGCTGGACTCTGCCACCCTGCCGGTAACTGCGTCGCCCCCAACCCCCCTGAGGGGTCCACAACTGGTTGGGGCGGAGCAGCACTGCCAGCCGTCCCCCTTGTTGACCCCGCCACCCCACTCTCTCTGAGCACTGACCCACGCAGGGCCCCCTGCGCCACCCCCTGACCACGGCCTGCCCTACCCCCGCAGAATCTCCCGGAAGCACCAGAGGGCACGGCAGTACCCCGCCTGCCTGGGTCTCTGGGTCCAGCCTGCCGTGGGGCCCCTTTTTTCCCCCTAACCTGTCCTCCGGAGCCACCCGCAACCCGTCCCAGGGGCCTCCTACCACCCCTCATTCCCCTGCCCCCTTTTCCACCGCCCCCTGTCCCCACCATCCCGCTGCAGTGAGCACTGACCTTGCCAAGCACTGCAGCCCTTTCTTTTTTTTTTTTTTTTTTTTAAGAATATACAACAGCAAACGGCCAACAGGGCAAACGATAACAAAATCAGAACCCCCAAAGCAAAAGAGAGCAGGAGACAAGAGAGCACGGAGCCCCTCCCAGCACCTGATCAGCCAGCCGCCGCAGACAGGACCGCCGCTCCCAGGACAGCTCACTGCTCGATGCCGGCTTTCCAGACCGCCGCGGGCCTCACACGCCGCGGGCCTCACACGCCTTGGACCCGCACCAGGTAACACCATCCACGATCTGCAGCCAGGCGCCCGTCCTTTTCCCAGCTCCGAAAGGACTGGCGTCTGCCTGCATGCTCCCTCACTAACCCCCTTGAGCCCGCCGACCTCATTGGCTCCCGCGGCCGCCCTGGCCCGCGGGAGCCAATGAATTCAATTGTAAACTTTGCGCGGGCATGCGCCTCGCGCCATCCACGGGGACCCGCGCCACTCCGCCCCCCCGGTTACAGGCGGCCGTCGGGCACGTGGGCCCACGGCCTCCGATTTATCGTTTGCAATGGATTTTTCGATGGTGCTTTGGAGTCACACAGGTGGTTCCTGGACTTAGGAGCAAGAGTTTAAGATGTGTGTAGACCAGGAATAGGAATTTATGTGATGTGTTGAGTCCTAGTGTGCTGCACGGTAGTGATGGTCCAGCTGATGACCTTATGCAACATAGGGTGTATGGCAATTGTTCTATTTGTGAGGTTTCATTCAAAGTTACTGTTTTCAATCATAGAGGTGGCAGGTACACTATTAAAAGCAGTACCATTTGTGATTCTAGTTTTGTGGTTTATCTTATTAGATGTCCTTGTGGGTTGGTGTACATTGTTAAAACAATCCTTCCTTTTAAGTTATGGATTAGTGAGCACAGGAGTCATGTACGGTGTGGGCGAAAGGAAGCCCTCATCGTACAACATTGCTTTGAGAGAGGACATGTGTTTGCGGATCTGAGATGCTTCTGCATTGTTAAGGTCATGACTGGTAATGGTGATCGTGATAGGGAACAGCTTTTGGGGCTGCGTGAACAGCAGTGGATTTTTCGTTTGGACTCGATGTCCCCGAATGGTCTTAATGCCCAGATTGAATGGAATGTTTGTTTATGATTGGTTGGGTGGGTTGGTTCTCTTGTTTTTTGTTTTCGGTGAAGCTGTCGAGATGATTCTTGCCCATGGTGGCTTTTGTTGTGCTGTGGGTTTCGTATTTCTTGCTGCTCTGGTGAATGTGGTTTTTCATGCAGTAGCAGTGGGTTATATTCTGTGTCTTTGTGGTGATTGGTTGAAATTGGCATCATACATGCGTATTGTTTCTTTTGAGGATGACAGTGGTTATTTATGGTAACACACATGCGCAGTGTTTTGTGTGTGAAAACCTGCGGCAACGGTGGAGCATATCGTGAGAGGCTGTTTGCTGACTTTAAGAGGTAGTGTGGGATTTTGATTTTGGATTTTAAGTTCTGGGTGTAGGTGTTTTGCTGCCACTATTCTCTAATGATGTTCATTATTTTTTAATGTTGTTCTTTGTTCTCTTCTATAGCATTTGTTGTCTTTAATGGATTTTCCCTTGAAAAAGCACATGGCGAAACGTCTAGCCGGCACTGCTGAGGGTGTTGGGGTTTTGGAATGAATGAATGAATGAATGAATGTCCAGCAATCTCATACAGTTTTCTTTAGTTATTTGTGAGCTGTTAAGGAGCTGTTGAGCTGTTCAAGATAAGTGCAGCTTTCTTTGATTTTGATGCCTTGTGAATCACTCGTGATATGCTCTAGAAAAGAACAAAGTGTTTATATTCACATTCTTAGTTGAGTGAGGAGTTTTTTCGGCCATTGATATATGTGGGGAAGCTTTGGGTGGATATGCCCATTTATCTGCTCTGAACCCCAGTGATTCTGAGGCCTTTTTCTCCTCTCTATTTTTTTTTCTATTTGTATGAATCATTATTTTCATTGAGAATTGTGCATTTTGTGGAGTGATTTTTTGTTTATTTCAATCACTTGTTATGTAGCATCCCAGTTACTTGCTTCACACCCTACCCTAAAGCTAGCCCTAGGCATCACTGAGGTTTTTGGCCCTGCGGTGGATGGCAATGGCATGTGTGACACACTTGGAACAATAATCTCTGGATGGCTATTGACTTGCTGCAGTCCACAATCTAAATGGAGAAAATATCAAATACCCTGTAAAAAAAAAAGAGAATCAGCTCTACCAAAATTAATGTCTTGAGGACTGTAGATGGTAGTGCTGCTTTAATTAGTACATGATCAATCTAACAATATTAAACAGCATAATTTTCGGAAGGTTTATTTTCATGCAGTGGTGTGACAATATTTACAAGCAAAATTAAAGATATAAATACATGACTATTCAGCAGGTACAAGTGAGTATTAAGAAGTGGAGACTTTCTAATCTGTGATGCTGAACTAGGAATCTTGCAATCACCTTTTTTGTTTCAGAAATGCATTTATTATGTGAGAATAATATAGTCTGGATCTTAAAATAGTGAACTAAGAAACAGAAGTCCTAAGGCGAGGAGTTCAAAGATCTCTTTTACCACTTACTCTGTGTAAGTCTGGCAAGTCTCTTTTATCTCCTTTCTTGGTGTCTTCCTGTGATTACATAGCCTTCTAGTTAAACATGGGAAGGGAGAGGTGCTGGGTCTGAATTAACTTGAGCATCTTGGTGTCCATCTGCCTAAAATGGTAGACTACAAATGAGAAGGGTCACACACACGCTGCCTTGGATAAGGAGAAAGCTGTAAGTGGTCATACTGCACAAATGGTAACTGGGATAGATCCTTGCAGTGGGGACTGGGGACACTGAATGGTTTTATTGATCTTATTCTGCCATCATCTACTATATTACTATGAGCTTCAGTTTATCCAGCTGTCCTTGAGTAAAATGAGATACTATCTCCTTTTTTTGCTCTCCTACGAAAGCTTTCATAATTTTCATTTCCTAGTAATGTGCTTCCGGGTTGTCCAGTTTAAAGAAGTCACCTATTTTAAGTATTATTGCAAATGCAGAGATTTAGAGTCTGCCTACCCCTAAGAAGCTGGAGTGGTAACCATAAACTATTCCTGGAATTAAATATACAGTAAAGGGAAACTGGATATTTTCTGTTTATTTGCTAGTTAAAGCTTGGAGAAACAAAATATACATACTGCTGGAATTTGTCTAGTGTCAATGTGCTGCTGAGTTGTTATCTGTGTGCTTGCGTGTTTGTGTGGAAAGAAGACAATGAATGTAATCATGGAGGAGTGTAAAAGGCCTTGTGTGAGGACTTATCAGGTTGAGCTGCCACATTTTCAGCATCTCTGCAGAGAGGAAGTTTGATGTCAACCCTCTGCACAGTGGTTCTCCAATTGGTTGAGTTGGACAGGCAGAGAAGGAAGAAGGAGAAGGGGACCAGTGGTTAGAGCAATGGTCTAAGAACTAAAAAGGCTGTGGATCAAATTGTTTCTGCCATTAACACTCTCTTGTGACCTTGGTTGAGTCACTCTCTCCCATTTGCCTGGTTACCCACTTAGACTGCAAGCTTTTTGGGGAATGAACATATTGCACCTGAATACTTTATTATTACTGTACAGCACTGCATATATTCAGTGAAAGTGAAAAAAAGTGTGTGCTGTTGAGCCATTTCTGACTCCTGATGACCCAGCCCCAAGGTGTCACTGGACGTAGATTGCCACGCCTTTCATCCTTGCAGTAAGTCTACAGCACCTGATATTCCTAGGTGGTCTCCCATTCAAGTGGAGGAGTGGCCTAGTGGTTGGGGCAAGGTACTTCAGGCCAGAAGGTCAGGAGTTCAAATCCCACTAGAGGACAGCAACCTTGGGCCGGAAGGACTGGGGTTTCTAGTCCCACAGGTGCTCCTTGTGGTCTTGGGCAAGCCACTTAACCCTCCATAGCCCATGTTCCCTGTAAAATAGTTATCCCCAAGTTATAATGCCCTGTTCAATGTAATTTCAGTTTGTTCAATGTAAATTGCACTGATGCAGAATAGCACAGTATATAAGAGAATATAAAAAATAAATATTCAAGCCCAACCCTGTTTAGCTTCTGAGATCAGGATTACTCATAATGGTAAAGCCATAGACTCACATACCTGGTAGCACTCCAAAAATAATGTGTCATTATTTAGAAAAGCCCTTTCCATTTACATGTGCATATCAGATCCTATATATATTAGAACTCATCTATAACATCCCATCAATTTTGATCTATCTCCATACTATCACAAGTATTATTCAGAACAAAACTAGAGGAGATCAAACCTAAATTTTCTTTAGAATCTCAGATGACAAGACTTTGATTTTCATAATTTGGACACATCATGCAAAGAACAAGATCATTACAGAAAGACATCATGCTTGGCAAGGTAGAAGGTCAATGCAAAAGAGGAAGGCCAGCAACGAGATGGATCAATACAGTAACAGCATCTATGGATGTCACTCTATCAACAATGAGCCGCCTGACTGAAGACCGAACACAGTTTTGGACAACTACCCAGAGGGTCACCATGAGTCGACATTCACTCAATGGCACTGAACAACAACAACATATTGTTTTTAGCATGTATTTATGATTTGTCTTATCAGTTCATTTTTGTTTTTAATTTTTTATACAGCTTTTAGCCCCTGACAAAGGCCACGCCGAAACACGGTCTTGTTGGGCTTTTTTCCCTTGTTTTGACCTCTGTGTCTACAATAAAGTCCTTCTAGAGCTACTTGCTTTGCACTTGTTTCTGAACCATTTGATAGGCCAGTGACTGCAGGTAGGCTCAAGATAACATCAGCTGAAAGTAACAATTGGAACTGGTCACTTAGAGGGCGGTGATTATACAAAAGGGACAGCTGACAGGGATCTGCGAGGGGTTGCTGATAAGTCTTTGGATTTTCCGATTTCCCCTACTTTTTAACTAAAAATAACTATATCATATCGAATGTCATTGTTTTGAATGTGACTGGCAAAAATTTCATGAATGTAACTCATATACTTTTTTTTTCTGTAGGTCTGAAGTCAGAATATCACAAAACAAGGGAGATTTCATAACAAAAGAGTGCTGAGCAGTGATGAAATATCTTTTCTTAAAAGGAAGCTCGGCCAAACAAATCTATGATGATATATTGGTTACATTAGGTGATAAGTGTCCTTCCTACTCTATAATCAAGAACTGGGTTGCTAAGCTTAGGACAGGACATTTCAGCACTGAAGATGAAGAAAGTCCTGGGAGACCAAGTGAAATGACAATTCTAGAAAATGTGGGTGTCGTTAATTCTATGATCCTGGACGATCAAAGAATATCAGTTAGAAAGATAGCAGAGACACTGAAGATATTCCAGGAATGTATGGGCTATATCAGCCATGACATTTTAGACATGAAGAAGTTCTCAGCTAAATGGGTTCCCAAATGTGTCAATGCTAATCAGAAGTGTGATCGAGTGTGTGCTTCACATGTCAATTTGGACTGATTTCATAGGAGTGGCCTAGTGGTTGGGGCAAGGTACTTCAGGCCAGAAGGTCAGGGGTTCAAATCCCACTAGAGGACAGCAACCTTGGGCCAGAAGGACTGGGGTTTCTACTCCCACAGGTGCTCCTTGTGGTCTTGGGCAAGCCACTTAACCCTCCATAGCCCATGTTCCCTGCAAAATAGTTATCTCCAAGTTATAATGCCCTGTTCAATGTAATTTCAGTTTGTTCAATGTAAACTGCACTGATGCAGAATAGCGCGGTATATAAGAGAATGTAAATAAAATAAATAAAAATAGGACTGCTGTGGAATTTTTGGATCATCTTGTCACTATGTATGAAACTTGGATCCATTTGTATGATCCCCACGTCCTCAGAAGTTCAAGACTCAGAAATCAGCAAGCAAGGTGATGGCATTTTGCTTGCTGATTACCTGGAAAAGAGTGCAACCATCATGGCAAACTACTGTTTTACTTCTGGACAAATTGAAGAGGGAATTGGTCTCCAAACATTGAGGCAAGCTTTCAAAAGGTGTCTTGTTTCTGCAGGACAATGCCTTTCTTCACACTGCAGCTATCATGCAGCAGAAATTAGCTGATCTATGCTTTGACGTGCTGAAACACCCAGCATACTCACCTGACCTGGCCTGGCCTCTTCTATTACCTGTTCCCTAATCTCAAAAAAACACTTGAAGGGAATAAAGTTTTCAGCTGCTGATGAGTGGTTGCAGACCAACCACCAGAGTTTTATTTGGAGGGCTTGAAGAAGTTGGAGCATGAAGTAATAAATGTGTGGAGCTCAGGGTGGAATATGTTGAGTAAATACATATTTTCAAACCCGTAGCTTTTTGTTTTCTTTACAAAGACTTATCAGCACTCCCTCTTATTAAAGTGAAAAATTGAGAATTTTTGAAAAAACAAAAAACAAAAACAGATTTCAAAACTGAAGTCTGACTGAGAACTGAAAGAGAGGGGAACTCTCCAAGGTCCTGTACCATAATTTTATATGGGACGAAGAACATTATCTATCTGTTTTTGCCTAATGGTCTAATTCGCTCTTTTTAAATGATTGAAAATGCTGCCATGATTTATGTGAGATGGAGTATGTTTATGCATTTTTTTGGAGAACTGAACTGGCTGTAGGTTAAACATTGTGCATTGTTTAAGGGGAGATTAGTCAGTGGCAGCAGTTAGTACTTGTAAAGCGGCTGGCCATCGCCACTGAAGACAAATCCCAGATATTCAATGCCAGGGCCATACCCAGCCACCACCATTGAATATCTGGGTCACCACAGAAACTGGAAGCTAGCTGGGCATGGGTGATATTGAGCCACTGCCTAGTTAGCTTCCACAGGTAAAGTTAGGCCAGAATTTGCTGCACCTTTCTTTACTAACGTGTCACTAACTGGGCAGCGGCTCAGCTGGTTAGCGATTGATGCTACCACTGCTCCACTCTGGAAGTCCCCTGACATGCCCCAATACTAACCGCTTAGCATTGGGTCATGAAGCGGTGGCACCCATGGATATCCAGCCGCCATAACTGTGTAAATGCCTTTGAATATCACCCTCTAAGGAGGGTTATTCTGAGCTATGAATAGTGGAGATGGACAGCCTGATGGGATGTCCATCCCTGCTATTCATGCCTTTGCCTGCCCCGACTAACTTCCCCGCTGGCGATCTGGGGGTGGAATCTGGGTGGGCAGTGGGTGGTCGCTGGTCCTGGATGTACAGGGCTGATTCTAATGTCGGCCCTGTACCTCCAGGCCTGGCGAAATTTCCGGGGAGGTTAACATCCCTGGTGTGTTTTTTTGAAGGCCCAGGGTGCGGATTGGGCAGGGGGGGCCAGGGTTTATTTCCCACAGCCCGACTCTGGCCTTAGAAGGCCAGATTTGTGGTTCGACTGCAGGGAATAAACCCTTTTTGCTGGCGGCCGGCATCTTGGCTCCATTTAAAAGCCCTGACTGAGTTAGCTGGGTGCATTCCTGCACATGCAGGCCGGACAAATATTTGGAGGAAAGGTCCCTAAACCATCACGAAAGAGGACCAGGGAAATCCACTGCCCACTCTGTCACAAGCATTTGAACCTGCCAAGTATCTGTGAGCTGGAATGGCCACTGTAGAAGGAGGATAATATTAATGATGCACCTAGGTCTGATCCATTATGGCATTACACATGTTCTTATGAAGGGCTATGTCTGTCTCGTCTCCACAGATGCTTCTACATCATGAGGGACACAGAGGCATATCACATATGCTTCAGAGCCATCTGGCATGCTAGGTCAAGACTGCTCCACTGGATACATCAGCAGATGGAGCAGGAGCAAGGTGGATGTTGATGCTGAGATTAGAGCCAGTTGTGAGGCAGCTAATCACCCTCCAGAGAGGACTACTACCTCCTATGTCTTTTTATTGTGCATATGCAGTGCTGTACACAGAGATGTCAGACACTCTTAATGCTCAGCTGAGCTGACAATCTACTGAAGACCAGGAAGACAGCAAAACTGGGTGAGAGAGTGTGGTAGGAGACACACAAGTAGTTCTCAAGACAGAGGGGAGCATTGGCATACATGAGCAGCTGTGAAGAGGTGGGTCTGTAGGCTGGGTCTGTAGATGTGATATATAAATGTTTTTAAATAAAATAAAAAATAAATAAAAATCGTTAGAGAAATGGGTGCAGGGCTGACATGGGAAAGCGTCTTGGCGGGGAAACACATTCACGCTGCTATTCTGCCGTATATAGACACACCCATGTTTGGGGCATACATGCACTCGCAGTATTCTGGGGATTTCTATGTCTCCACTCGGGCCCGGTCACGTGATATAAATGTAGATGCCTCTGCCCACCATGCCTCCGTGGTTTGAACGTTCATCTTGTAAGGAGCATCCATCTTATAAGGAGTTGTTTTTACTGACACATAGCTCCTAAAATGGCAAACAGAAAGTGCAATTTCAGTGAGGGAAAGCTGAGATTTATGTTGAAGGAGATCCTTGATCACTTGAATGATCTCATAGGAAATGAGGGCAATAAAGTGGGGGCCTATAAGAAGCAACAGCAGTGGCTTACCATCTGTCATAAACTGAATGGCATATACCACAATAATCGTGATATGAGGACCTCATAAGAACTTAAGAACATAAGATATGCCATACTGGGTCAGACCAAGGTCCATCAAGCCCAGAATCCTGTTTCCAACAGTGGCCAATCTAGGTCACAATTAACTAGCAATTTCCCCAAAAGACACATGTTCCACAATGCTTGTATTGGGTCAAGCAGTGGATATCCCAGGTTCCTTTTAATAATGGTTTATGGACCTTTCCTTCAGGAACTTGTCCAAAACCTTTTTAAAATCCGGCTACGCTAGCAGCTTTTATTACATCCTCTGGTAACAAATTCCAGAGTTTGATTACACGCGTGAAAAAATATTTTCTCTTATTAGTCTTAAATAGGTTACACTTACCTTCATTGTATGCCCCCTAGTCTTTCTATATTTTGATGGTGTAAACAAACGATTTACCTTTACCTGTTCCACTCCATTCTTTAATTTATAGACTTCTATCATATCTCCCCTCAGCCATTTCTTTTCTAGGTTGAAGAGCGCTAACCTTTTTAGCCTCTCTTCATAGGGGTATCCTTCCATCACCTTTACCATTTTGGTGGCTCTTCTCTGTACCTTTTCTTTTTTTTTTATTTAATCTTTATTATTTTACAATAAATCCAAGAATATACAACACTTGCATGGTAAATATAGAAGGCGTGGAGAAAATATAACAATATTGAAACATTCAATATAATAGTAAAACATAAGAAGAAAATAAAACACCAGCCCCTAACTATAGCCCACAAAGGTGGAAGAGATCCATTAACATCATAAATTTAAGGTAAATTTGAAAGGCAAACATAATGAGATCAACAGATGGTATATTCTATAGCAATGGATCAAGGACTGTCTCGGGAGGGCGAAGGGAGCTCAGAAAGTCAAGCAATTGAGAAGGCTCAAAGAATATATATGACTGAGCATTCAATTTAATCATACATTTGCAAGGGAATTTTAGAAAAAACATACCCCCCAATAACAAAACTCTGGGACGAAGCAATAGAAACTCCTTTCTACATTTCTTTAGCTATATCAGGAAACACCCGAACCTGTAACCCACAAAAGGGCACAGTTCGTTTCCTAAACAACATATGCAGAAACCAGTCTCTATCGGAAGCAAGAGCAAAAGTTGCTATCAAAGTAGAAGAAGAAACAAATTCAGATAAAGAAGTTTCCAAAATAGCTAACACATCTAATACGTCAGTTTGCCCGAGACCCTCTATATTTCCACCAGACACTTTTCTCCCACGCGGTAAGTAATACAACTTAACCATAGGAGGATGAGAATCCACCGGTACATCCAAAACTTCCACTAAATATTTATGGAACATCTCTTTCGCAGATATACCAGATGACTTTGGAAAATTGATTAAACGCAAATTAGAATATCTAGTCACATTCTCCAGCATCTCAATCCGTACTCTCAAAGCCAACGAATCTTTTTGGTAAGTAGAAGTACTTTCTTCATAACCAGAAACAGTCTGCTTCAACTCTGCCACTGTTGTTTGTAGAACTGAAAGTTCCTCAGAGTGTTGTTGGAGAGATACTTCAAACTCCTGAGATTTGGTCGCAAGAGCCTCCATTTGAGGAGCAAAAAGTTCCCCTAATTTGACTATCGCCGACCAGATAGACTCAAGAGTGAAGACTGCCGGTCTCTCAAATGCAAACGTAAAAACTGTTGCCTGCACAGAGCTGCCCTCCAACTCACACCACTCACCTCCCAATGCCTCAAACTCCGAGAGGGCTTCTGCCATACTGGATACCGGCCTCTGCAACACAGGAACCTCCAAAGACGAAGGGGAAGCCGATGCAATTGCTTCACCACTCTTCCGTGCAGCCGGCCCTCCGCTATCGGCACTCCCTCCCACTTCAGGGAGAGGCACAACCTCCTGCTGCACTGGGCTTCGTCTCAATAGGGGATCCTTAGGAGGCCGCCACTGCTCCGGTGGTGAGATCTCCGGGCCCGAACCCTCCAGCGAGCCTTCCCGCTCCACCAGGAGATCAGAGGGACTCCTTCTCACCGGTTCCACCGACTGCTGTGATGGCGTAAGGAAGGAATCGAGCGGACCAACCACTCGAGAAACATACGCAAGAGGAGCTGCCGGACCAGAGGAGGGCTTTTTAGGCCCTTTAGCTTTCCTTTTGCCCATAACTGGGAAGAAGAAAAAAATGCCACCGCATAAAGTTATCATTAATCCGCCATCTTGGATCCTTCTCTGTACCTTTTCTAATAATGTTATATCGTTTTTAAGATACGGCGACCAGACCTGCACACAATATTCAAGGTGCGGTCGCATCATGGAACAATACAGAAGCATTATAATATCATTTGTTTTATTCTCCATTCCTTTTCTTATGATTCCTAGCATTTTATTTGCTCTCTTGGCTGCCGCTGCACACTGGGCGGAGGGTTTCAACATGTTATCCACGATGATGCCTCTCTGATTTCACTTTTAAACAATACTGGCAGTTTTTTGGACTTCCTTCTACTTTTCTTAAAGCACGGAATACAGCTGGTCTGGGCTTCTAAGATAGTATTTTTAAACAACATCCATGCTTGATGCAAATCTTTAACCTTTGCAACTGCTCCCCTTAGTGTTTTCTTAAATACTTTCCACATTTTATTATAGTCTCCCTTTTGAAAGTTAAAAGGTAGCACTGTGGATTTCCTTAGGGTCCCTCCTCCATTTATTAAATCAAGCGTGATCATGCTATGATCACTATTGCCAAGTGGCGCCAACACCCTTATCTCTTGCACCAGATCTTGTGTTCCACTAAGGACTAGATCCAAAATGGCTTCCCCTCTGGTCAGTTCATGAACCAGCTGCTCCAAGAAGCACTCATTTATTTCATCTAGAAAATTTATCTCCCTAGCATGTCCTGCCGTGACACTGACCCAGTCGATACCAGGGTAATTGAAATCACCCATTATTATTACTGTGCTATAACTTTTGTTAGTTTCCCTGATTTCTTTGAGCATTTCATCATCTATTTGTTCATTCTGGCCAGGTGGTCGATAGTACACCCCCACTGCCACCCCCTTCCCCTTCCCCTTTTTACATAGAATTTCAATCCATAGAGATTCTATAGGGAATTTTGTTTCCTGCAAAACTTTCATCCTATGTGACTCAATGCCCTCTCTAACATAGAGTGCACCCCCTCCACCAATTTGATCTGCTCTGTTATTACGATATAGTTTGTATCCAGGTATCACAGTGTCCCACTGGTTGTCTTGCTTCCACCATGTCTCTGAGATACCAATCATATTAACCTCTCATTTAGTGCTATATATTCTAACTCCCCCATCTTATTTTTTAGACTTCTAGCATTTGCATACAAGCATTTTAGAGCCTATATTTTATTCATATTAATCTGGCTATCGGCAGGCAGGGGTAATTTGGATTCTTTAAATTCTGTCTGCTCAGTTCAAGGGCATTTGTGCTACTTTTGTCTTTATTGGAACCTCTCTGCTGATATGCCCTAACTTCAATATTTTGCTAGTATCCTTCAGGGATACATTGTTTCGAACCATGCGCTCTTGGGCGACTGTCAGCTCTCCCCTATCATCTAGTTTAAAAACTGCTCTATCTCCTTTTTAAAGGTTAATGCCAGCAGCCTGGTTCCATCCCGGTAAAGGTGGAGTCAATTCTTTCGAAAGAGCCCCTCATTTCCACAGAATGTTCCCCAGTTCCTAACAAATCCAAAACCCTCTTCCATGCATCATCGTCTCATCCACGCATTGAGACTCCGGAGCTCTGCCTGCCTTTTGGGTCCTGCGCATGGAATGGGAAGCATTTCAGAGAATGCTACCCTGGAAGTTCTGGATTTCAACTTCCTACCTAAAAGCCTTAATTTAGCCTCCAGAACCTCTCTATCACACTTTCTTATGTCATTGGTACTGACAAGTACCAAGACAGCAGACTCCTCCCCAGCACTATCTAAGACCTTGTCTAGGTGGTGCGTGAGCTCCGCTATCTTCGCACCAGGCAGGCATATTACTGGGAGATCCTCATGTCCACCAGCCACCCAGCTATCTACATGCCTAATGATCAAATCACCAACTATAACGGCTGTCCTAACCCTTCCCTTGTGGGCACATGGCCCTGGAGAAACCTCCTCGGTGCAAGAGGATTTTACATCACCTGGAGTACAGGTCCTAGCTACAGGATCACTTCCTGCCACACCAAGGTGATGTTCTCCTATCACATGACCTTTCTCCTCCATGGCAAAATGGATGCTGCCAGACTGGAGATGGAACTTCAGTACTATATCCCTGTAGGTCTCATCTATGTTCCTCTCTGTCCTCCAGGTCTGCTACTCTAGCCTCCAGAGATCAGACTCGTTCCCTGGGAGCAAAGAACTCCTGTCTCCTAGTGCACATGTAAGACCCCTCACCAACGGGAGAAAATTATACATGTGACACTCAATGCAAAAGACTGGAAAGTCTTCATCTCATTGCTGGACTGCTGTCTGCATCATAATTTATGGTTGTGTTTAGGTATTTAAGTTGTTTGCTTACTAAGGTTTGCTGGGTTTACTTATACTAATAAAACTATACCTAATACATTTAATGGACTTTATTCATCTTAAGTTTAATTAATCTAAGGTACTTAATGTATGCCTGATGAGGATAAACAGCTGTACCTGAGAGTGAATATGGCACCTCCTTCCCTTTAAGAGGTTTAAGCACCTATAAAGCTACTATTATCCCAGGGGTGGTAGGGTGTTGGGGAGACCTCAAACATAAGTGGAGGCAGGTGTAGTGAGAAACATATAAGAAGGCCAGATGCGTGGGCCCTGATGGTTAGTCAGAGATCCTAAGTGACCTGGAACAGAGTCCTCAGCAGCACTGACCCTGCCCCTATGGAGGGTATGGGACACTGGACACATCATGGGCCTCACAGGACCTGGTTGAGTAGCTGCAATATGTCTCCCCCTTTTAACACCCTGGCAGTGTTCCTCACCTGTGTCTCCCACTCACACTGCATACCCTTCTACCCACACCTTCTGCATAGTGCTCCACATCCTGGTGCGATTGTTTTGCATAAACACTCTGATTATAAGTGCTTGGGCTGTACTGCACACCCAATAGTGCACATATGCTGATATTAGCAGGGCTTCTATCACCATACTCGTGTTCACCTTACCGTAATGGCCTATACCTCCCAATGCATGGTTTGCCTTCCAGGGCTCTGAGGAGTGAGCAATGAAAGGATGTCACATGATTTATTTTATTTATTCATTTGAGTGCTTTTTATATTGCCTTATCAATAAATCAAAGCAGTTTACATAGAACTAAGCAATGTACATGAAACGAAGGAAACTCAAAGAACTAGTTATAAGTACAGCTAACAAGTTACAACATTGGAGGTATAAACAAGGGGTAACTAAAGGCTAAATATCTGACAAAAGAATGAAATAACATAGCTATTGAGCATGTCATGGAAGTCAAAATATCATTTTAGCTGGTGCTTATGTCGAGTAGATGTTAGTTCCATCTGTTTTCTTTCTGTAATGTTCTGAGAATAAGTATATTTTAAGTTGTTTTCTAAATGTTGAGATGTCATTTATAGTTCTTAATTTATTTGGAAGGGAGTTACAGAGAATCGGTGAGTAGAATGTGAATGCTCTGTTGCTTGTTGTACCATTGGTTTTCCTAAATTCAGGGGGAATGGCTAGGGTGTTTTATACACCACTTCTCCTTTGCCTGTTGTTTGCTATTGTGGAAAAGGGTACTTAAGTAGGTGGAGGACAGGTTGTGTAGTAGTTTGAATGTTATCATTATGGACTTGAAGTTTATTCTGCTTTCAATAGGTAGCCAGTGTAGCTGTTGGAGTATGGGGGTTATATGTCCTGATTTTGGTAACTTAAGGAGCAAAGCTTGTTTTAAGATGCCTTGTAGGATGCTGTTACAAAAATCAAAGTGTGACAAAATCAATGACTGGAGCACTGTGCGGAAGTTGTTGGGAGATAGTAGGGTCTCAGCTGTTGGTTGATCCTTATCTTGTTGTATACCGCTCTGGTCGTTTTATCAGTATGTGACATTAGGTTCAAATTTTGGTCCAAGGTTATCCCTAGATATCTTCCTTCAGTTTTTACTACCAGTGATGCTCCTTTGACTTTTAATTGTGGTGGTGGAAGGAAGTCTTTGGGGCTTGTTTACAAAGCCGCGTTAGCGGTTTCTGCTCATTATCGGAGCCGCGGCCCCATTGATTTCAATGGGACTGCGGCTCCAATAACGATCGGAAACCGCTACCGCGGCTTTGTAAACAAGCCCCTTTATCTTTGGAGACAAATAGTACTTAAGTCTTTTGTAAGTTTATCCTAAGGTCATGAGAGGCAAGTCATTCTGAAATTTCATTGAATACTGTAGTTATCCACTGGGTATTGGGTTGTATGGGAGGTAAAATATAATGTTGTCTGCATATATTGTATGTGGTAACTTACATTATGTTTATGAAATATATTGCATATTGGTTGAAGATAAATAGTAAATAGTAAAGATGAAAGGGCTGAACCTTGTGGCATGCCTTGATGTTGACTGTAAGGTTTCGATGAGGCTTGACCTATCTTAACTGGGTACAATCCGATAGATATGATTTAAACCATAGTAGGATCAATCCACCAATTCTGATCTGTTGTAGCTCGGCTATGAGGGTGTTGTGATTAAAGGAATCAAAAGCAGCTGAAATGTCCAAAAATATTAGCATGAAGTATTGTTTGGGTTTCTCTATTTCCTTCAAGAGCCTGTCAAGATATAAGCAGTGTTTCAACACCATGACCTGGCCTTAAGCCATGTTGATGTGGATCAAGAGGGGCATGCATATCTATGTGATCCTGGAGTTCTATATGGATGATCTTCTTAATTATTTTAGTTATAAAAGGAAGGCTAGATATTGGTCTGCAGGAGTTAGGACATGTTTTATCTTGGGAACTATGCTTTAGGATAGGACGAATGATTGCTCTTTTTAAGCATCTGGGCATGTAAGCCTGGACTAAAGATAAATTGACTATTTTAAGTATGATGTGCATAATTTCTGGTTGAATTAATTTTATCCAGCTGACCAGGCATGGATCTATTGTTGATGTGCTTGTATTGAAAGAGGTGTTGATATGTTGCAGCTATTCAGTATTGATTTGGGTAAACGCTTGCCATAATATGAGGTCAGCAAGATTGATAGAATTTGGTGTTGGTGTATTACATGCTGGCAGTTTTATTTTGTTCATTTAATGGTTAGCGAATACTTGTGGTTTGATGGGGATATGGGGGTCCTCTGAGTTTTGTGCTCTAGTAAGAGATTTCACAATATCAAAAGTTTCCTCAGACAATTTAAGGATTTCATTATTAGATTTGTGTGGTAGTCTTTCTTGTTGCCATTGATCTCCCTCAGTATATGCGGAGGGTGTCCATATATAAGCTTCTGTCTTTTGGTGATTTGGTGATTCTCCATTTGCACTCTAGCTTTCTTAAACATCTTTTCATGTTTCTTAGTTCCTGAGTGTACCATATCTCGGATCGATTTTGTGTTTTGTGATGCCTAGTATGATTAGTTGTTGCAGCCTTGTTTATGACAGTGTTCCAATTGTTTATCAATGCATCTAAGTCTTCTAATTCAGGGTTGAGTTGTGGTAAGATGTCTTTTAAGAAAGACTCCTTGTCAAATTTCTTGAAGCAGCATTGGTATATTTGGTCTATCTATGTTTTGGTTTATGCATGGTTGATGTGTTATAATGAAGTTGACTAAGTAAAGGTCAGACGAGGGTACAGGTAACATTTGAACAGGAGGTTGCAATGAGCTCTCAAGTATGTCGTTAGGTAGACATATCAAATCAAGTGTATTTCCCTTGTTGAGGGTAGGGGTATTGACTATTTGTTGAAAATGCATATCATTCATTGTACTGAGGAATGCATGAACATGGCTGCTGTGGGTGGATGCTAGATTTAAGACTCCTAGAAGGATTCATTGCTTGTCCAGTGGTTTCTCGGCACATGTTAATTCTAGTATTGATGTAAAGTTATTGGGACCAGCTGTGGGAGATCTGTTTGCTAGACAGAATATGAGGTGTTTATTTTCTCCCTATAGTCTAGACCAGAGGTTCCCAACTCCAGTCCTGGAGGGCCAAACACCATTCAGGTTTTAAGGCTGTCCCTAATAAATATGCATGAGATACATTTGAATACGATGGGGGCAGTGCATGCAAATGCATCTCATGCATATTTATTAGGGACAGCCTGAAAACCTGAATGGTGTTTGGCCCTCCAGGACAGGAGTTGGGAACCTCTGGTCTAGACCATTCACAGTTATGGTTGCTGTGAGCGAAGCTTTGTTCTCCTCTTTTCTTATGATAAGTACATTCCATTTACTACTACTACTACTACTGAACATTTGCATAGGGCTATAAAGCATACGTAGTCCTGCACAGACACATGTAAAAGACAGTCCCTGCTCATCAGAGCTTGCAATCTAGTTGAGACAGAGAACACAGTAGCTGTAGACAAGGGATACAGCTAGGGGAATGGTAAGGAAACATTGGGGGACTTCACCACTCTCAGAGCAGACATGGATGCGGGATTGGTTGAGGATGTGGGAATCATCACACAATCCAGTATTTATTGCCACAACATCAGTGATTTCCCCAATGGCATTGCACACCACATGCATTTTCATTGCATGGTATGTCTGCCTATTACAGGGGGTGGACCCACTCCATCAAGGGGGCCTCAGGGCCAAATGCATGCAATTACCCCAAACCCAGACACCTCATAGAAATGCATCATTGTCTGGTGCCCCTGCTGCTCTGTCTGTGTGGCACTAATGTATTCTAAGGCCTGCATGAGGAGGCATTCTCAGGAACCTGGGCATCCCCGCCTGATCTCAGAAACGTCCTGCGTCATGTCTAACTTTAGACCTGCTCCAGGCACGAACAGACATCTGAAAAGTGTTTGTTTTGGCTGGAAAAACCAGAGGGCATAGAAGAGAAAACACTCCATCATCCCAGTATTCAGCATAATTTCAATGATAGTGGGTTTGAACTTTGGTATCCCTGTTCCTAACCCACTATGCTAGCCATTGTGCTATTCCTAGAGAATAGGGATGCCTGTGCAAATGTTCTTCCTCAGACATCCCTATTGGGCATGTCCACGTTTGTGACATTACGTCTGCACCTGGACATCCTTGCTTTTTTTTCAAAAGTTCTGGCTTAGACGTCCTTTCAAAAATTCCCCTCACAGTGGGCTGATTTTAAAAACCTATATGTGTAAATACCAACAATTAACTAGAAAAATCACAGTTTTCCAAAAACCCACAAATAGGAATAACTTACTTAGATTTGACAGTTGCCATCCACGTAAATTATGCGAAAATATACCTGTGGGGCAATTTCTCCACATTCAGAGGATTTGCTTGATGGTTCAGAAGTTTAAAATCAGGCCATTGTGATGGAGAACCTTTAGAGAGGGGATATCCAGCCCAGGTGATCCAAGAAGCATACACTCGTGCACGATGGGCACATTATGACTATCTACTTTTGGAAAATAAGTCCCCACAAGAATCTGAGTCAAGGATGGTATGTGTGCTGTCTTTCTCATCAACACTGGCGTGCTTCCAGAATGCATTGCTGAAAATATCCAAAGTAAGTGTGGTCACACTTCTAAGTTGGTCTGTATGGTAATAGGGAGAAAGATGGGAGAAGATGGACATGTGGTAAATGGGTTGAGAAAGAGACAGAGAGATGCTGGGCATGGGAGTAATATGGGGGGGATGGTATGTTATGGAGATGGGTGTGTTATGGTATGCTGGTTGCAGGGGGGTAGGAAGGGAGAGGGCAGACATAGAAGGAAAGAGAGAGTGGAGGTAATGGATGGAGGGAAAGAGAGAGTCAGAGAGAGAGAAACACTGGAATGGGGGGTGAGAGATGTTAGACATGGAGGGGAAGAGAGACTGAGCAAAATACTAGGGAATAATGGTCCAGAGAAGGTCTAGGGTGGAGTTTGAAAAGTGATAGGTAGATGGTGTTAAAAAAGGGAGATAGACTAAAGACCATAGAAAGAGAGCTAAGAGAAGACAGAAGAAAACAGAAGCCTCAGATCGGGACCAGCATGATCAGAGAATAAAATGGTCAGACAACAAAGGTAGAAAAAATAATTTATTTTCAATTTAGTGAATGAACTTTGCACAATATTTATATTTTACACAGTATGGAGAACTGCATTTCTTCTATTTCTCTGGTGTTGTTCCTCTTGCTTCTTGTGGTTTTAGTTTAATTTTTGTCTACATATTTGTATTTTTATTTTAGGATGTGGTCACTTATTCTGTATTTGGTGAGGGTCTGTGTTCTGAGTGTGTGACTGAGGCCAGGCATTCTATTAACATGGTGTTTGTACGTAGGGTTCTGTACTGTAGTAATTTGACTAGTTCAACACAATCCAATCCAGCCTTTGAATTCATGGCTTCCAGGTCTAGTTTTTCCATTTTATATCTTCCCTCCTCATCAGTAATCTGGTCATAGCAAAATAAATCTGATGTGAAGATACTTATAATGGTTTTATTGGGGGGCTGTGTAAGTGGCTTTTCATTAATCATATTTAATGTTTATTATTATGTTTGTTTTATTGTAACATCTGTTTTACTAAATTGCATGTGTATATTTGGAAGCCACCTAGGATTTTAGATGGGTGGCATATACATTTTAAAATTAAGAATACTAAATTTATGCAAATTATGCCACAATGAATCTCTGCACATGGCTCTGCATCATCCTCATGCCACCCCTGGAGGGAAGTAGACGGGGGAGGGGGGTAGCTGAGAATTGGAGGAAACCAGAAACCTCATATCGAGACCAGCATGATCAGCGAATAAAATGGTCAGACAACAAAGGAAGAATACAACTTTATCTTCAATTTAATGATCTCACTTGGTGCTATCTTTATATTTTATACAGTATATGGAAATGCATATCTTTCTATTTCTCTGGTATTGCACTGTATGCAGAATCTGAATTCTTGGGGTTGTAGTTTAATTTTTATCTACATGTTTATTTTTAGGTTATGGTCACTTATTCTGTACTTGGTGAGGGTGTGTGTTCTGAGTTTGTGGGCAAGGCCAGGTGTTCTGTTAACACAGAGTTTGTACACAGAGATCTGTACTGTAGTAATCTGAATTGTTCAGCTTTTCAGATAGGTGCTTGGAAGTTCCAGGGCCCACTTGCAGTATTTACAGTGGTATTTTTTTGGGTAGGCTCCTTATGTGAGTTTTGGAAGTTGGTGCTGATATGGTATGGTATGGTAGATTTGCTCTACAGATCCTCAGTGACTTTGTTGTAGGATTTTGTATTAGTTCACAATATGCCTGGTACTGGAGAATGTTTCTTACTCTTAGTGAGATGATCAGAATCAGATTTTTTGTTTTTAGATACTGAGTTCTGTGGGTGAATGTCCAAGTGTTCTACTCCAAACCTATTGTTGAGGAAGGGGGTTCTGTAAATGCAAAATAGATATTCAAAAAGAAAAATCAATAACAATAATGTAGTTTATAACAAGAAAATAAATATGAGTTATAATTTGGTGTTATAAACTGTGCTGTGATTCTCACACTTTCTTTTAGTTCCTTGGTGTGCGAACATCTTGCATTTCCTCCACTTTATCTAATCAGCTTTTTTCGTTTCGTTCATTCCCTGACTGGAGTTTTGAGAAAGCCTCCCCACCCCCTGGAGGAGGGGGGGAGGGGGCATCGCATCTCTCGCCTCAGGCAGCAGATTGCCTTGAGCCGCCCCTGGTTGTTGGTCCACTTGATCTTTATGGTAAAATGACTCTGTATATTCTTTCCATCTTTTCTTGATCTCAGCATCATTCAACATGGATCCTTTAGCATCTTGTAGCATTCCAGTTTGAAACTGGAATTTTTTCTTTAACTCTCATAGCTTTACAAAAGCCGACATTGTTATGTAGCTTGCATCATTGTAAACTAATGCAGGATTTTGCCATAGGAAATGCCATACTAGGTCAAACCAAAGATCCATCAATGCTAGTATCCTGTTTCCATCAGTGGCCAATCCAGGTCACAAGTACCTGTCAGGTTCCCAAAAGATACACAGATTCCATGCTGCTTATTCTAGGTTAAGCAGTAAATTTCCCCAGTTTTCTTTAATAATGGTTTATGGAGTTTTCCTCCAGGATCCTGTCCAAACCTCTTTTAAACCCAACTACGCTAACAGCTTTTACTACATCCTCTGATAACAAATTCCAGAGCTTAACTGTGTGCCGAATGAAAAAATATTTTCTCCAATTAGTCTTAAATGTGCTACATTGTATCTTCATTGTGTGTCCCCTAGTCTTTCTACTCTTTGAAGGGGTAAACAATAATCTGTTTATCCGTTCCACTACATTCATTATTTTATAGACTTCTATCATATCTCTCCACAGCCATCTCTTTTCCAAGCTGAGGAGCCTTAACCTTTTAAGCCTTTCCTCATAAGGGTATCTTTCCATCCGCTTTGCCATTTTGGTCGCTCTTCTCCGTACCTTTATAAGATAAGGCGACCAGAATTGCACACAATATTCAAGGTGCAGTCACACCATGGAACAATACCGAGGCATTATAATATCCTTGGTTTTGTTCTCCATTCCTTTCCTTATGATTCCTAGCATTCTATTTGTTTTCTTGGCTGTCAATGCACACTGGGCAAAGGGTTTCAACGTATTTTCCATGATGATGCCTAAATCTTTTTCCTGAGTGGTGGTTCCTAATGTGGAACTTTGCATCATGTAACCATAGTTTAGGTTGTTCTTTATATGCATAACTTTGCGCTTGTCCACATTAAATGTCATCTTCCATTTGGACTCCCAGTCTCCCAGTGTCTCAAGATCATCTTGCAATAATTTTGTGTCATCTGCAAATTTGATCACCTCACTCAATCCCATTTACAGATCATTTATAAATATGTAAAAAAGCAGAGGGCATAACACAGATCCCTGGGGTACTCTACTATTTGCTTTTCTCCACTGAGAAAATTGGCCATTTAGCCCTACTCTCGGTTTTCTATCTTTTAACCAGTTCTTAATCCATAATAGTACACTGTCTCCTATCCCATGACTTTTAATTTCTTCAAGAGTCTCACGAGGGAACTTGTCAAAGGCTTTCTGAAAATACAGATACACTATGGGGGTCATTCTGAATCACGTTTAGCGGGGATATATATCCGGGTTGGATGTATATACGCGCTAAACACCAGGGTGCCAATTCCAGTCAAGGAGCTCCCCACATGTACAGCAGAGATGTGCGGGGAGCTCTGGAAGGGGGCAGGAGGGAGAGGGCCAGAGGAGAAGCAAGTGTGAGGAGTAGGTGGGACCCTAACCCCGGATGTACAGGACTGATTCCAGTGTCGGCCCTGTACGTCCGGGGTTGGCGATCTAGATGGGGGACTTATTCTACCTCAGAGGTGGAAGAAGTACCCCCCCCTGACATCGGTGACTAGCTTGGCCAGGACTTAATATGCATGTGAGCGGAGCAGTGAGTTCCCCGAAGCCTGATTCCTGCCTCAGAAGGCCCGATCAGGGGTTGGGCAGTGGGGAATAGGACATTTGTTGCAGTGCGGGTGATTGGGGCTCTGGCATGGGGCTCCGGCTAGCCAGACAGGATGCAGGACATCCAACGGGCCAGAATCGGGGCATGCCCTGCCCATCTGGGATGTTTGCTTCTGATTCTGGACATCCAGACAGGCTGGATCTGCCCCAAACAGAATTAGCCTCCATATCAACTGGCTCACCTTTATCTGCTTATTCATATCTTGAAAAAAATATGGCAAATTTGTGAAACAAGACTCTCCTTGGCTAAATCCATGCTGGCTTTGTCCCATTAATCTATGACTATCAATATGTTCAGTAATTTGAGGTAATTTTATAAAGTTATTTCTTTGCATATATGTTCACATGTGGAGGCCGATTCTGCTTCCAACACATCTGGCCACATTGCCTGGCCAAAACCTGGACATGCCAGAGATGTACCTGCTTCTGCCACCATGGAGTCCGGACCTATCTGTGATGGCAGAGTCGGGGACATAGACATCTGGGCGGGCACTCTATTCCTGTGCGGGAGAATCCCATGGGCTTCCTATTCACATCACACCGCGCTGCAACTGGCGTGCCAGTGAATTGGCATCCCATCACCATGGCACTGAGACATCCAGCCAGAGGCACTGAATGCCCAGTCCTGATGTGTCCCCAGTACTCCTCTGTCTGACCCTTGTCAGCATACATTTCATGCAGCTTTGGACTCTGGTGACTTCAGTCTCCAAAGGTAATAGGACAGTTTACAAGATGAGATTAACTCTGACCCCCTGGTGATTTCATTCTCCAAGGCCTGTCTGAAGCCCCTCCTTGCTAAATCAAGAATGGCAGACCTTAAAGGGAGTGGCTAGCAGACCTCAAGGGGAAGTGCTGGAAAGGATTCAGTTCACTATAAAAGACAGAAACACTTCCTGTCTCTCTCTCTCTTTCACCATTCATCGGAAATGAAGGACAGGAGGCTCTGAATCAATTCCCTTCACCCCTCCCCCGCTCTCTCTCTCTCTCCCTTGCCATGAGGCTCTGACTCACATGTTCTGGCCTATCTCTCTCTCACACTTCACACATGCACATGCACACACAGATTCATTGATGCACACTGAAACAGCTCTGTAACAATCACTATATACCTCTGTTCAATACCTATGTATTAAGCCTATTTCTACATAAAAACCTTTCTCCAAGCCACACCTGTTTGCTTGTTTTGTTGCAAACCCTACTGCCTCTGTGAAGTGAAATGAACCCAGGACCTACAGAAGAATAACTGACCAAATCTTACAACCCTCAGCAGGGGCCCCCAAGGCCAGGGTTGGGTGGCATGAGCTCTCCCATGGCAGCGTATTGGGGTTGGGGGGCTTACAGGAAGCGGGGAAGGTCAGGAAGGAATAAGGCAGGCATCCATCTCTGCACTGGGGGATGTACAGCGGCCCGACCTAAATGACCTCTGTATGTCTTGGCACCTTGCCCCACCCGTGCTCCGCCCCCGTTCCGCCCCTCCCATCCACATCCACTGCTCTCTGCACAAACACTGTATACATGCAGGGAGTGCTGGCAACGGAATCATGCTCCAGAGGCGAGCGTGGGTGGGACGTCCAACCCCGCTATTCGCAGGACAGAATGCCAGCCATAGTGTACACATAACTAACTTCTTATAAAATACCGACTGGCATAAAAGTACATACGTTGGCATGAAGGCTTGCACTTTGCTGGAAGGTATAACTGAGGGCACAGTCTGGGTGGAACATAGGCAGACTTTTTGTCTATGCATGTAGATTATGAAATATCCTAGTCTACTGTACATCTGTTCTGGTGGATCCTTCCCTACCGCCATCCTGCTTTTGATGTTCCTCAGAACTTTGTCTCAGGACCTCTCCTTTTCTCTCTCTACACCTATTTCCTCCCACGGTTTTCAGTACCATCTTTATGCTGATACTTTTGCACCTGAAATCTCTCCAGGACTCCAGACCCGGATCTGGGCCTGCTTATTCAACATTTCTGCCTGGATGTCTCAGTGCTGTCTGAAACTAAACATGGCCAAAACTGAGCTCCTTATCTTTCCCCCTAAACCCACCTTCCCCCCTTCTCTATTTCTGTAGATAACACTACACTCCTCCCTGTTTCCTCAGCTCACAACCTTGAAGGTCATCTTTGACGCTACTCTCTGCTACATCCAACAGATAGATATAACCTGTCGCTTCTTTCTCTATAACATTGGCAAAATTTGTCCCTTCTTTTCTACAAACAATACTAAGATCCTCATCCACTCACTAGTCATCTCCCATCTTGACTATTGTAACCTGCTCCTCACTGGTCTCCTTCTGAATCATCTTTCTCCCCTTCAATCTCTTCAAAACTCAGCTGCATGATTTATCTTCTGTCAGTGTCACTATGCTAATGTAACCCCTCTTCTCAAGTCACTTGACTGGCTTCCTATCCATTTCCCCATCTAGTTCAAACTTTTCCTACTTACCCACAAGTGTATTCATTCTGCAGCTCCTCTCTACCTTTCCTCTCTTATCGTACTCTATACTCCTCTTCAGGAACTCCATTCCTCTGGCAGATCCCTTTTATCTGTGCCCTTCTCTGCCACTGCCAACTCCAGACTTCATTCATCCCATCTCACTGCTCCATATGCCTGGAACAAACTACCTGAGCCAGTGTGCCAGGTTCCTTCTCTGGCCCTATTCAAGTCCAGGCTGAAGACCCATCTCTTTAGGCTGCTTTTAAACTAGAAAGAGGGAAAGAGAAATCTATTTGCATTGGTGTGATATACAGACCTCCCTCACAAGAGGAAGAGGTGGACAGAGAGTTAATTGAAGACATACGCAGCATTGCTAGGAAAGGGGAAGTGCTACTGATAGGAAATTTCAATATGCCAGATGTTGATTGGCACATTCCTGATGCAGTATCATCTAGAAGTAAGGAGATCCTGGATTCTCTACAGGGAGAACTATTCAGGCAATTGGTAACAGACCCCACACGTGAAGGGGCCATACTGGACTTGGTGCTTACCAATAGTGAAAGTGTTTCTGATGTTGTAGTGGGAGATCATTTTGCATCCAGTGATCACCAGATGGTGTGGTTCAGTATTAGGACTAGGGCTGTTAGAATCCATTCCAAGGTGAGGAACTTAGACTTTAGGAAGGCTAACTTTGCGAAGATGGGCCAATACCTCAGGGAGTCGTTAGTGGGATGGGAACAGCTGTGGGATGTAGAAAAACAGTGGGCAAAACTGAAAGGGGGTATTTTAAAGGCAACCAACCTTTTTGTTAAAATGGTAAATAAAGGCAAAAGGAACAGGAGACCGCTATGGTTTTCGAAGGAAGTAGCTGAAAAAGTGAAGAAAAAGAGGGAGGCCTTCATGAAATACAAGAGATCACAGAGAGAGGAAGACAGGCATCTGTATTTGGAAAAACTTAGAGAAGCTAGCAAAGTAGTCAAGAAGGCAAAGATTCAAAAGGAGGAGGAAATAGCCAATGCAATAAAATGGGGGGATAAGACATTTTTCAGATATATTAGTGAGAAGAGGAAGGGCAAAAGTGGTATTGTCAGACTCAAGGGTGCAGGGTGGGAATATGTAGAAGCTGATAAGGATAAAGCGGAATTGCTTAACAAATATTTTTGTTCTGTGTTCACAGATGAAGAATCAGGAGCAGGACCTCAGAAAACACCCAAAAATAAGAACAGAAGCGAGGGACATCTTGAGCAATTTTCAGAAGACTGTGTTCATGAGAAACTAGCTCAACTTAAAGTAGACAAAGCGATGGGACCGGATGGGATACAGCCTAGAATACTGAAGGAACTTGGGGACGTTCTAGCAACTCCACTGACTGACCTTTTCAATGCCTCGTTGGAGTCGGGAGTGGTGCCAAAGGACTGGAGAGAGGCTCATGTGGTGCCTTTACACAAAAGCGGAAGTAAGGATGTGGCTGAAAACTACAGGCCGGTTAGTTTAACTTCGGTGGTGAGTAAATTATTGGAAACACTGCTGAAAGAGAAAATAGTGAGGTTTCTGGAGTCCAGCGGATTACAGGATCCGAGGCAGCATGGATTCACCAGAAGCAGGTCTTGTCAGACAAATCTGATTGATTTCTTTGACTGGGTGACCAGGGAGTTGGACTGAGGGAGAGCACTAGATGTGGTATATTTAGATTTCAGTAAAGCCTTTGACACTATTCCTCACAGGCGACTTATAAACAAACTGAGCACCCTAGGGATGGACCCTAAAGTTACTGCTTGGGTTAGAAATTGGTTGGGTGGGAGGCGACAAAGAGTACAAGTAAATGGAGCTCACTCTGAGGAGAAGGATGTTACCAGTGGTGTGCCCCAGGGATCTGTCCTTGGTCCGATTCTTTTTAATATCTTTGTTAGTGATATAGCGGAAGGGCTGTCGGGTAAGGTTTGCCTCTTTGCGGATGATACCAAAATCTGCAATAGACACCCAGGAAGGTGTAGATAACATGAGGAGGGATCTAGCTAAGCTTGAAGAATGGTCTAGAATTTGGCAGCTGGGATTTAATGCTAAAAAATGTAAGGTCATGCATTTGGGCTGCAGCAATCCAAGGGAGCAATACAGTATAGGAGATGAAGTACTTTTGTCCACTAAAGAAGAGCGGGACCTAGGCGTGGTTGTGTCTGATGATCTTAAAGTAGCTAAACAGGTAGAAAAGGCGACGGCAAAAGCTAGAAGGATGCTTGGGTGCATACGGAGAGAAATGGCTAGCAGAAAAAAGGAGGTGATAATGCCTCTGTATAAGTCTTTGATGCGACCTCATTTGGAGTATGGTGTGCATTTCTGGAGACCGCACCTTCAAAAGGATGTGAACAGGATGGAGTCGGTGCAGAGGGTTGCTACTAAAATGATTAATGGGCTTCATTATAAAGCATATTAAGGATCTTAATATGCACACCTTAGAGGAAAGGCGGGATAGAGGTGATATGATTGAGATGTTTAAATACCTCCATGGCATAAATGTTCAGGGAGAGAGCCTCTTTCAATTGAAAGCAAGTTCTGCTACGAGGGGACATGGGATGAGGGTGAAGGGAGATAGATTCAGGAGTGATATGCAGAAATATTTCTTTACAGAAAGAGTAGTGGATCCATGGAATAGTCTCCCAGTGGAGGTGATAGAGATGAGGACAGTAATTGAATTCAAAAAAGCATGGGACCAACACAGAGGATCTCTAAAGGTAAAAAGTGGACTGTTGTAGTTGTTGTTATGGAAGGACAGACTAGATAGGCCATGTGATCTTTTTCTGTCATCATGTTTCTATGTTTCTATGTTTCTTTTAGATCCTGATGGTCTTGATTCTCTTGTCCACCACTTATGTGTATCTTGCCATAATATAGTCCCCAGTTTTGCAATGTTTTTTCATCTTGATTAGATTGTAATGATCAGAGACTGTGCCTTACATCTAGACTTACAGTGCTGCGTACACCTTGTAGCGCTATATTAGTAGTAGTAATAATACATCTGTACATGTACAAAATACATATGGTCTTTTATACTTTCTTGTGAGCAGATGTAAGTGATCATGACTACATTCAAGGCACATTCTGCGCAACATATGCTAGTGTTTTATAAGACAAGTGGGTGCCTACTTGTCTTTATAAAATAGCATCTATGTGGATGCAACTGTAGGTACCTACACATTATACAATTACCCTCTTAAATGTATTACTTAGCAAAAATTGTATGCTATTCCCTTAATACACATTAGTAACTACCACCTAAATTGTAATTATTTTTTATTTCACCCTATAAATTACAGGTTTGATATTTAAAGGATTTATGATCCTAACTCTAAGGGGTACATCTACTAAACTGGGCTAACGGTTAACCCAGGCTATCTGCTCCTGTCCCATTGAATAACATAGCACCTAGGTGCAGATAGCCTGGGTGAACTGTCTGACTTAGTAGACATACCCCTAAGAGTTATGCTCCTAAATTGGCCTCTTTGAAAATTCACCAGGGCTGAGTGCCTAAATTTATGCTCAAAGGTGCTGATATTGAAAGCCTTTAGCTGGCCAACAAACAGGAGGCAGGGTAGCTAAGGGGGTAGGCCACGATATTTAATGCCACTGTCTGGATAATGCCACCGAATATCTTCAGAGACCGCATTGGCACTGTCTATGGGTGGAGAGGAGGCAGTAATGGTGCTAACCAAGTACATGCATGCTCTTACCCAGTTAGTGCAATTTTCAGCAGCTCCGTCCAAATAACATAGGCCACAATCCAAGCTAGGGCCAGTTGAAAATCTGACAGTTAGTAATCCTGCCAATATTTAAGCTATCCTGCCGATATTTAAGTGTCATGGCATTTAAATGTAGGTATTTTTGAATATCAGCTATAAAATTTCACTAAACTCCTAAACTTAAAAGCATAAAATGTGTTCGACAAGAGGGATGAATTTAGGGTGAGGAAAAAAGTTATGGCTTATGGTTTATTTTCCATTTGATATACTGCCTTTAAAGCATAGCAACAAAGTGGTTAGCAATTCAAATAAAAACAATTCAAACAAGCATAGTTAAAATACATAAAAGAAAAGAGAAAAATATGTACTATCCAAATAAAAAAAGTGAATTGTTTGGTGCAGTTCAGTAATTGTTTGAAAAAAGGAGGCTTTAAGATTTTTTGTAAAAGATTTCAAAGAGGAGTCCTGCACATATAAAGGGGAATTGAATTACATAATGTAGGAGCAAGAAAAAAAAAGATAGATGTGTAGATTTATGTCGAACACAACTAGTAGAAGGTACCACAAGCCAGTTATGATGTTTTGAATGCAATGATCTTGTGGGTTTATAAGAAATAAGTAAATCTGATAGAGTGGAAAATCTGAATAAAAAGCTTTGAGTTAATAACAAAACTTTAAATTTGATGCAAAAAACTACTGGCAGCCAATGATGAAATCAGTGTTAGGAGCTTAGCATAAATCCAGGCAAATGAATGGAGGGCCTAAATTTATAAACATTATTTTTGCAGCTCCTAAATTATGATGAATTTTCCACTGAAAACTTAAGCTCCTAAATTTGGCTGAAATGTAACCAGTAATTTAGAATAAATAAAACGTAAAACAAATTAATTACTTGAAGAGGGTGCTGGGCTATCTGTGGCAGCAGGACATGTTTCTTTCCCCTCCAGAGAGGTTTTGCAGCCTCCAGAGCTGCATGTTTATGTGCAGAAATCTCTTGAGTGAGTAGCCTTTTTGGAGGGATACTGCAGAGACTGAGGCAGGGAACTGAAACTGAAAGAAGCAGTTGGGGCTTGCTTGT
The DNA here is from genome assembly GCA_033557465.1 of Ichthyophis bannanicus. Taxonomy (NCBI): domain Eukaryota; kingdom Metazoa; phylum Chordata; class Amphibia; order Gymnophiona; family Ichthyophiidae; genus Ichthyophis; species Ichthyophis bannanicus. The sequence continues at coordinate 195,942,723 of CM066034.1, read as the reverse complement.
GGAGAAGGTAAGCTGTCTGAGAGATTAATGAGTGAAAAGAGGGCTGAAAAGTGTTTTTGAAGAGTGCTGATTAAAGAAAAAGGTTGAACTGGTGATTGGTGACTATGGAAGTGTGGTTTAATTCTCTGGAAACGGAATTTGGTGACCATTTGAAACTTTGGGTGAGTGGCTTTGAGAGGAATACTGACTGACAGGTTGAGAGTCTTACTGAGTAAAGAATTTCTTAAATGAAATTAAATTCTCCTTGGAATTCTGTCTATAGTCTGCACTAAAAATCCTATTTCTGAAGGTAAATGTCATCTATGTAGTCCATAATTACAAACCACTACCTAGCTGCAATTAATATCTGTAACATCACCTTAATAGCGACTTATCCACTTTAGTTTATTTTCCTCTTGCTCTCTTCTTGCCTCATAGTAAAGGGAGAGTAAGATGAAGTTGGTGAAATCTGTCAGCTTCCACCTGAAAAAACTGCCAGACTCCAAACACTCGGGCCATCTGACTACATTTAAACAACATAGAAATATAGTATATAATGGGAGAGAAAGACCAGTATTGTCCATCTAGTCTGTCCAGCAAGGTGGCAAGAGTAGGTGCACCTGCTGCTCTGTGCAGGTCACCCCTCCCCATGCCTTTGTGTAGGGGTGTGCCCACCGCTCCATGCACGTCACCCCTGTATGTTGAGGTACAGGAGAGAGTTAAGTTTAATTTGATTTTATCCTGTTGCTGTAAAGGGATCCACTGTGTCTGTCCCATGCCATTTTGAATTCTGTCACTGTATTTGTCCCCACCACTTCCATTGGAAGGGCATTCCAAGCATCCACCACCCTTTCAGTGAAAAAGTATTACCCCCTTGCAGCTTCATATTATGCCCTATAGTTTTACAGATTTCCCATCTTTGAAAAAGGTTTGTTTGTTCATTAATACTTTTCAAGTATTTAAAAGTCTATATCATATCTCCCCTGACCCTCCTCTCCTCGAGCCTATACATATTTAAGTCTTCAAGTCTTTTCTCATACGTCTTCTGGCGCAGGCTCCAAATCATCTTGGTCAATTTCCTCTGAACCATTTTAAATCGTTTTTATATCTTTTGTGAGATATGGTCTCCAAAACTTAACACAATACTCCAAGTGAGGCCTCACTAGTGACTTGTACAGTGGTATTAATACCGCCTCCTTTATATTGGTAATTTCTCTCTGTATGCAATCCAGCATCCTTCTGGCTTTGGCTACCACTATGTCACATTGTTTCACCACCTTGAGGTCCTCAGAAACAATCACTCCAAGGTCCTTTTCCTGGTCTTTGAATACCAACCTCTCGCTCCTATCGCATACAATTCCCTTGGATGTCTGCATCCCGAGTGCATGCCACTGCACTTCTTCACATTAAATCTTAACTGCAAAACATTAGACCATTCTTCTAGCTTTTGTAGATCTTTCCTCATGTTATCCACTCCCTCAGGGTAGTCACTCTGTTGCAAATTTTCAAGTCATCTGAAAAAGACAAACTTTTCCATTCAGTCCTTCAGCAATATCACTCATAAAACATTTAATAGTACCGGCCTCAAGACCCATCCCTGGAGTATGCCACTGCTTACCTTCCTTTCTTCCGAGTGAGTTCCGTTTACCATCACCTTTTGTTGTCTGTCAGTCAACCAATTTCTGATCCAGTTCACCACCTTGGGACTCTCCCAAGGCTATTCATTGATAAGCCTCTTATGAGGAACAGTATCAAAGGCTTTGCTGAAATCTAGGTAGATCACATCCATCGGATGCCATTGATCTAGTACTCTAGTCACACAGTTAAAGAACTCAATCAGATTTGTTTGGTGCTGTTGCAAGTGAGTCTGATGGTAAGCTCTTTGAGGTATTGAGGAGCTACAGAAAGTAGGCCGTAGATTTAGGAGTTCAACTGTTTTTGAATATAGGGCCTTATATTTTTAACAAACTCTTTTGAGGTGTAGTTTATATGTATATGATGGGAGAGATCTAAAAAAAGTGAAGAGGCATGGAGTCAAGCTTCAACATATGGCTTTGAAGAATAAATCTTCCCCTGTTCCCCAGAGCCAAGAAACAAATGCATTTCCTTTCTAGTCCTTGCAGCCACTTTCTGCCAAAGGGTTGGCCAAGGGGTCCACTAGATTACTAAGTCTGCAAACTAAAATAAAATAGATGTATTATAAGCTCTGGAGAAGGAATTATCAAGAGACACAAAAGTTGTCTGGTGGAAATGTTCCTATTATGACAGATACAACAAAAAGCAAGCTGTCACAAAAGAAATGGGTAAAGCCTACAGAGGCATGGCTTAGAAATGCTTTCCAACATAGATCTGAAGAAAGGGGGGTTTAGTTTCTTACATTACATTTTGAGTATATGCTATGCCTCATTATAGTAATTCCAGATTTTTCCTGAGTACAGAACGGAAAATCTACTAAAAAAGAGGATAGAGGGTTGTTTCAGAATGCTGTGTTCTATGTAAAATATTATTTAAGAGGGTACTTTTATAACAGGTCACCTAAGACCAAGTAATCAGGAGTTACTTTTTAAAGACAACATGGCCTTTATAAAAGAACCTTAGAAAACCTGCAGAAATCGAGGGTTAAATGCAGCCTCACAAACTTACATCTGTTCAGGGGTTGGTCTAAATTTATACCCGTGAAACATGTCTGTATGCACGTGGAGCCTGATCCTGGAAGGAGCACATCTGGGCTGTCCAGACGACCCTGGACAGGACGGGCTCCATTGCACCCAATTCTGCATTGCAGGAGCTAAATGCTTCCATGGCATGCAGGATCAGGCAATGGAACAACCCGGCGTGCCCCTTCCTGAGCCGCGGGGACATCTTTGGGTCAGCACAGCCAGGCCCCCCAATCCTGTTTGTATGCAGACAGCCTGATGCCTCCCCCGTCCAGTTTCCTCACCGCCCAGCCCTCGGTGGGTCTGCCGGGGCCAGAATCAGGCGGCAGGGCAGTGCCTAACATGTGTCCGCTGCATTGGGGGGCTACAGGGCTGGAGCACATGGGGGACCAGTGCTTATTCCACCTCCAAGGTGGAATAAGCATTGTGACCCCTTGCTGCTCTCTGGACGTACAGGGTTGTGACCTGAATTGGCCCTGTACATCGCAGTGACTGGCCCACCTATGCCCTGCCCCCACTCTGCCCCTGCGCCACCCGGTCTCTATCTCCCCGCACAGATCCTCTGTGCATATGGGGAGACTGTCTTGGGATTCGGGCAGGATGGCTGGCGGGGCTGCATGTCCCACCAGGACATACAGCCCCACTAGTCTCCTTCCTGAATAGGGGCCATAGTCTATAAACTAGGGTCAGAATACTCAACAGGTAATCAAACTCTGGATTTTGTTGTCAGAGGATGTAGGTAAAGCTGCTAGTGTCACTGGGTTAAAAAGAGGATTGGACAAGTTCCTGGAGAAAAAAATCCATAAACCATTTTAAAGTGAACTGGTGGGGGAGAGGGGGAGAGGATATTCAAAGGCATTTACATGATTTGCAGACCTGCAAACTGTGTCAATGCCGCTGAACGGGATAGTCAGTGGGACTTATATGGTCAGTGCCTCGATATCTGCAGGTGTTGCTGCTACATGCCCCAATGCTAAACAGTTATTTATTTTATTTATTTATTTAACTGTATTTATATCCCGCTTTTCACAGGGTCAAAGCGGCGTTACATTCAAGGGAGGGGAAATTACGTAAAAAGGGTGGGACCATCACCAGGGAGACAACATTGATGATTTTGATATGAGACAGACTTAGGACAAGGACAGGTTAGTGCAGCTTTGGATCAGTGGATCACGGTGGGCAGGTCAGATGTTGGTGCACTTTTTGGTGGGAGTCGTATTGAAGTATTCATGGAATAAGGTGGTTTTTAGCTGTTTTCTGAAGGATAGTGGATCGGCATTGTTTCTGAGATGGCTCGGTAGAGAGTTCCATAGGGATGGAGCATAGAGTTTGAAGGCTCGATTGCATGTCCGTTGAGAGCATTTAGTTCTTATGTGAGGGACGGTGAGGGAGTTGTTGGAGGCTTGTCTAGTAGTTTTGCCGTGTACTGGACGAGACAGCAGGGTGCGAAGCTGGGTGTTCTGTGTTTGGTGGATGGCTTTGTGGGTGAGTAGGATGGATTTGTATTTAGTCCTTGCTTCGAGTGGAAGTATGTGTAGGTCCTTCATAATTGGGGTGATGTGGTCGGTTTTCTTTGCTTTCTGAATGATTCTTGCCGTGGTGTTCAATGTTGTTCGGAGGGGGTTGGTCTGTGTGGCTGGAAGGCCATGGTAGAGTACATTGCAGTAGTCCAGATGCGGGAGTGTCATAGCTTGCATTATTGTCCGGAAGTCTTGATGCTCGAGAAGTGGTCTGAGGCGTTGTACTAATTTTGCTTTGTGGAATATTATTCCAGAGGATTTGGCAATTTGTTGCTTTAAGGTGAGGGCTTGGTCAATGATAATGCCCAGATATCTTATTTGTGGCTGTATTTGAATGCTTGTGTTTCCTATGTTGAGGTGTGTAGGTGGCGTGAAGTCAGGGTCTTTTGTCACTATGAGGGCTTCAGTTTTCTTTATGTTGATGGATAGGTTATTTTCTTGTAACCAATTGGATACCTCAGAGAAGCATGCTGATAAATGTGGGTTCGTTGGGTTTGTGGTTGTAATAGGGGCGTAGAGCATGATATCATCAACATATATGTGGAAGCTGATGTTGTGAGAGCGTATGACTGAGCAGAGTGGCTGGAGGTAAATGTTGAAGAGCATGGCTGACAGAGTTGATCCTTGAGGGACTCCTTGGTATTGCTGGAAGGGGGGCGAGGTCGCGGTGCTGGTACGGATTAGTTGGTGTCTATTTGTTAGATAAGATTGAAACCATTTAAGTACGGTGTCTTTGATCCCAATTGTCTGTATTCTGCGTATGAGGATGTTGTGGGAGATGGTGTCAAAAGCTGCAGATATATCGAGGAAGATCATGGCATATCCAGAGTGTTTTTCTTGTGTTCCTATGATGAGGGTGTTCATCAGTGTAGTCATGAGGGTCTCCACTCCATGTAGTGGGCGGAAGCCGTGTTGTTGTGGGTCGAGTATGTTGTTGGTGTCCAGGTGTTCTTGAAGTTGCTGCTGGACGATCTTTTCGATTATCTTGGCAGTGAAAGGTAGGCTTGCTATCGGTCTATATGAGGCCGGGTCAAGGGGATCCAGGTTGGGTTTTTTAAGGATGGTCGGATGATTGTAGTTTTGAGGGTGTCCGGCATGTGACCTTGGGCAAGGGATTCTTTGACGATATGGGTCAATGGCGTGCTTAGTTCGTCTTTGGATTTCTTTATCCAGTCAGCAGGGCAGGGGTCCAGTGGAGAGGTGGTGGTGTTTAGTTGGGAGATGATGGACAATGTTTCTTCTGTGGTGGTTTCTTTGAAGGTAGTCCAGTCACTGTGTAAGTTGGGGTGGTGGTTTGTTGTGGGTATCTCTGCGTGTGGCTGAGGGTTTTGAGGTCATTGTAGTTGTTTGTATTGACGGGCCAGTAGCTCAGGTGGGATCTTCGGTAATTGGTCCAAGTTATTGGGTGCCTTTGTCAGTTTTTTGACAATCAAGAAGAGTTCACGAGGTCTGTTTATGGAAGAGTTTAAGATTTTCGTGTGGTAGGTTTTTTTTGCTTTGTCGGTTTCGTAGTGGTATGTGTTGAGTTCATATAGGTATTTCGTCTTGTCGCTGTCGTCTTTGGTTTTCTTCCATTTTCTTTCCGTTCTTCTGAGTTTTGTTTTTAGTTTTCGGAGACTGGGAGTAAACCATCTGGCCTTTGTGGGGGGAGGTCTGTTAGTGGTTTTGGCAGTCGGTGCTCTAGATGCTGTGGAGATCGTGGTGTTCCAGTTGTGTATTAGGTCGGCAGTGTTGCTGGAGCTTGTTTGTAGTTTTGGTAGAGTTTGTGCTAAAAAGTCTACTTTGTTAAATGTTTTGAATCTTCTTGTGTGGTGTCCTTCTTCATTGTTGGTCAAGTGTTGGTAGGTGTGGGATAAGGTGATGAGGTAGTGGTCTGACCAAGGTACTGGCGAGATCCGCAGGCTCTTACTTGAGGAGGCAGTTGAGGAGTTTAGGAATATGAGGTCTAGTGTGTTGCCTTTTTCATGTGTAGGTTCTTGTATTATCGGTACCAGATTCATTGCAGTCATAGCGGCATGGAAGGTTGTTGCCTGTTCTTCTTGAAGAGATGGGAGGTTGAAGTCTCCTAGGATGATTTGTTCCTTTGCGGAGCTGGTGCTCTCCGATATGAATCGTAGTATCCTTGTTAGGTCAGTATTTGAGGAAGGTGCACGGTAGATTAGGCATATTGAGAGGTGCTTGTTGGTGAGGGTGAGGAAGTCTGCTTCGTTGGTGGTTTCTGAAGAAAGGATCCGGAAGTGGAGGTCTGTTTTTGCTATGATGGCGACACCACCTCCTTTGGAGTGTGCGCGGGAGCGGTGGTGGAGGTTCTATCCTTCTGGGGTTAGCTGGTTCATTAGCACTGTATCGGTGTCTGTTAGCCAGGTTTCCATTACGCATAGGATGTCTGTTTTCTCAGTTGTAATTAGGTCTTGGAGCATGTGATACTTATTTCTAACAGAGTGTGCGTTTATTAATGAGATAGTGATATGGTGATAGGTTGTGGGGTCGGGGGTGTGGGCTAGTGAATGCTGTGTGTGGGAGTGGGTTTGTTTCGGGTTGTATGAGTGTGTGGGTTGCGTTGCTGTGAAGTTAGGCCAGGGTAAGTTATTGAGTGCAGTTGGCGGGGAGGGATAGAGGGACAGGAGGGGGGTGAGGAGGTAGACGGGGGTTAAGAAAGGTGGCATGTTCTTACAAGAGTAACTGGAGTTTGGGCTGTGTTGCGGTTCAGCGTTGGGTTCTGAGAGCGGTGGGGTCTTTGGTCTCTGTTATGTTTCTGCTGCTGTAGAAGGTTGCTGTAGAAGGTTGCTTTTTCTTGTTGCTGTGGTGTTCCTTTGGCCGTTGTTGTGTCTCGAAGTTCTCGTCAAATAGAGTCCGTTTTTTGTTTGCGCCTCTGTGCCGCGCCTAAGGGCCACGCCAAAGGGCCCTCTGGCGAGGCCCTCGGGCGCGGGTGCGCCCTGCAGGGACGCCGCTTTTATTGTGACTTTGGGCTGCCGCTGGCTTTCTCCCACTGCCCCGATTGGGCAGGAGCTCAGCAGATGGATCGGGCAGACAGCGGCTCCCTCGATGCAGGGACGCCGCTTTTATTGTGGCTTTGGGCTGCCGCGGGCTTTCTCCCACTGCCCTGATTGGGCAGGAGCTCAGCAGATGGATCGGGCAGGCAGCGGCTCCCTCGATGCAGGGACGCCGCTTTTATTGTGGCTTTGGGCTGCCGCGGGTTTTCTCCCACTGCCCCGATTGGGCAGGAGCTCAGCAGATGGATCGGGCAGGCAGCGGCTCCCTCGATGCAGGGACGCCACTTTTATTGTGGCTTTGGGCTGCCGCGGGCTTTCTCTCACTGCCCCGATTGGGCAGGAGCTCAGCAGATGGATCGGGCAGGCAGCGGCTCCCTCGATGCAGGGATGCCGCTTTTATTGTGGCTTTGGGTTGCCGCGGGCTTTCTCCCACTGCCCCGATTGGGCAGGAGCTCAGCAGATGGATCGGGCAGGCAGCGGCTCCCTCGATGCAGGGACGCCGCTTTTATTGTGGCTTTGGGCTGCTGCGGGCTTTCTCCCACTGCCCCGATTGGGCAGGAGCTCAGCAGATGGATCGGGCAGGCAGCGGCTCCCTCGATGCAGGGACGCCGCTTTTATTGTGGCTTAGGGCTGCCGCGGGCTTTCTCCCACTGCCCCGATTGGGCAGGAGCTCAGCAGATGGATCGGGCAGGCAGCGGCTCCCTCGATGCAGGGACGCCGTTTTTATTGTGGCTTTGGGCTGCCGCGGGCTTTCTCCCACTGCCCTGATTGGGCAGGAGCTCAGCAGATGGATCGGGCAGGCAGTTAGTCCCTAAGCAGGCTATTATTTATTTATTTAACATTTCTTATATACCGCCTTTCATGATATCAAGGTGGTATACATTGAACAAACTGAAATTACATTGAACAGGGCATTATTTCAACAGGCCTACAACTTGTCTTGAACAGAAATGCATTTTCAACCATTATCTGCATCACCAAAAAGTAGTCAAATGCAAATGTTTTTACGCTCCGAAACATAATCAAGTGTAAAATGTATATATGTAAATCTCCCTCTCCCCCCCCCCCTCCTAACTGTGTGTTGTGCATAACCCATGAATCATGTTGTACACATAATTGAAAATGACTGGCTTTGTTCTAACAACCTCTCATATAACCTTGTAAATCACGCTGTAATTCTTGTAATTTGCCTTGATCTGGCCTTTCTCTGTTTTACAAAATCAAACCGCTCCTGATCGCTGGAAGTAGCAGTATACAAATATATGCTAAATAAAAAATAAATAAAATAAATTATAACAAAAACCCACCTTTTTTCCCTAGCCATTAACCTCCCCACCTCCTCTCCTTCCTTATAGCTCTACTCTCTTCCCTCTATTGTTCCTCAGTCCACTCTGCTTTTATAAATTGTAATTTCCTTTCCTTTTCTGGCCTTGTGCCTTACTTTTATTGGTTTTTATTTATTGTAAACCGCTCTGATTTTATTTTGAAGGGCGGTCAATCAAGTTTTAATAAACATAAACCTTGGAGATAACTATTTTACAGGGAACATGGGCTATGGAGGGTTAAGTGGCTTGCCCAAGACCACAAGGAGCACCTGTGGGACTAGAAACCTCAGTCCTTCCGGCCCAAGGTTGTTGTTCTCTAGTGAGATTTGAACCCCTGACCTTCTGGCCTGAAGTACCTTGCCCCAACCACTAGGCCACTCCTCCACTCCACTCTATTAAGCTGCACTAACAAAATTAGTAATGCTGCTAACCGCTTAGCGTCAGGGCATGTTGGGGGTGTTACGAGGCAGAGCAGAGGTGGCATCCATCACTAATTTTCTAAGTACTAACTGCTACCGCTAAATATCTCCCCCCCCTACTGTTTATCCCTAGGAGAAGCAGCATGGAATCTGACAGGTACTTGTGACCTGGATTGCCACTGGTGGAAACAGGATATTAGGCTTGATGGACCTTAGGTCTAACCCAGTATGGGCTGTCAGTATACACCAGCAGGACATCATGCCTAGCATAGGTGTCAGGGCTGTTCCCAGACCTTGGATTTCAAGCAGCTTTGTTACTCTGGTGATATCAGTCTCCAAACTTAATGAGGGTAGTTTACAAGATGAGATTAACTCTGACCCCCTGGTGATGTCAGTCTCCGGGCCTGATGAGATTGGTCTGCAGCCCCTCCTTGCTAAATCAAGAATAGCAGACCTCAAAGGGAGGTGACTGGAAACAATAGCAGACCTCAAAGGGAGGTGCTAGAGAAAATTCACTATAAAGGACAGAAATACTTCCTCTTTCTCTCTCTCTTCCTATTTTCATCGGACACACCTTGCCATGAGGCTCTGACACCCACTTCTCTCCCCTCCCCCTTGTTCTCTCTTTCTCTCCCTATTCTTCTTACTATGAGGCTCTGACCCACATTTTCTTACCTCTCTCGCACACACACACACACACACAGATTCATTGAAGTAAACTGAAGCAGCTTTCTAACAACCTCCAACCTCTGTTCTGTAACTTTGTAATAAGCCTATTTCTATATAAAACCCTTTTTCCAAGCCACACCTGTTTGATTATCTTATTTGTGCTGCTTACCCTACTGTCTCTGTGAAATGAACCCAGGACCAAACGGAGAGTAGACCAGAAGAATACATATTCAGAAGATTACATGGACTATCTTATTTTATCTTACTCCACAGCAACTGCTATCCAAATAAGTGACACTCACAGTGATATTCAGCAGCACTATATGAATACTGCTGCTGAATATTTTTACAAACCATCTCTGCGTTACATGGATAGCGCCAGGGCAGTCTGTGGACAGAGCTGTGGTGGAGTGGAAAATAACCATATAGAGGTGATATTCAGTGCCTCAATACGGATATCTATCTGGGTAATGTAAGATAGCAAAAAAGATGCCAAGGATATCTGGAAAGCTTATTCATATAGTCGTGCTGAGCATCATTGCTATATGGCCATCTGAACTCAGTACTGACCCATACATGCATATGTTGTGACTCTGTTCATGATCTACCCAAAGTCATGCAAACATGTTTATACGCAGATCCTGTAACACTAGGAGCGAGCATCCTCTGTGCCTATTTTATGAACATGTAACCTCTGGGTTAAAACAGGGTTACCCACAGAAAAAAGTTTATAAATGTATCCTTTATGGGAGTAATTTTGTAAACTTTTTTCATGTGTGTAAGGGCTTATATAAAATTACCCAAAGGATTACGTACGTAAAAGTGCATGTGAAGACAAGAAGGTGCGTAGCTGTAGGACCCATCTGTAGGTGTGTTCTGAGATGGAGTTTGGTGGAGGATGGCCAGAATCACAGTTTCCATGCATATTTAAAAAATACATGTGTACATGTGCAGACAACTTTAACCTGCTTGGATCAATAATCAGGCATCTTATTCAGTCAGTTGCATGTAAAGTTTGCCTCTCCTTCCTCTCAACTCTTTTCTCCTCCATGCAGATAGCATGTGAGACCCAGATGGGGCCCTATCACTTCTCTTTCTCTCCGTGATTAATATCTATCCTCTGACTCCCTCAGCTCTCAGTCTACAGGATGTACCCTGGACTTGGATCCTACCTCCTTTTTTGCTTATGGGGTCCTCCTCTTGGACTCTCACTCCTACTTATCAACTCGTCAGCCCCACTCCTTCTCTCCAAATTCCCTAGGGCTGAAACTTAGCAGCTCACTTCAGACTCTTTTTCTTCTCCTTTATGGCATCCTCCCTGCTGACCTCCTCTCTTCTTCTAAATAGGAGAAGCTTTGAGAGCTTATACCCTCCTCTTCTTCATCCAGTGGCTTACTGAGGAAAGCCACCCCTCTCTGGATCTCCCCTTCCCTTTGGAAGGTCCTGACTGCTTCCTACTACATTTCTGATCTCCCGAGTGGAAGGCCTGTACCCCTCCCAAACTTCTACTGTTATATTTCCTTCCAAAACTGGGGAACTCCTACTGCTGGATTTCACTTGATTACACCTCCCATCTTTGTTTGATCGGCACTACTCTGGGGCAGGGGCCTAGAATGTTCATTGTGTGTATGTGTCTGTCTGTCTGGGACTTGGAAATATAGAGTGGTTTTAAAAGAGCCTTTTGGTACCATCTGCTTCCGGTTGCTTTATTTATTTATTTAGCAATTTTTGTATACCTCTAAATTTACAAGTCTAAGGGGCATGTTTACTAAAAGCCGTACAATTGCGTGCCGCACAATAGCGCACGGAAACGCGGCACTCAAACGCTCAGAAACGCTCTTAAACGCCCCGCACAAGTGCGCTTGGGCCCCGCACAATTGCGCGCCGCACTAACGTGCCCCGCACAAGTACCCGGCCCGCAAATGTCCGATAGAGGCGTGGAAAGGCATTCTGAGGGCGGAGGAAGGCTCCCGAGGGGCGGAGAGACGGGGTCAATGGGCGGGGAAGGGGAGGGGAGAGGCTCCCCGCACAGTATCGGGGACGAATTTGCAGGTTAAAAATAGCGCGAGTGAAACACTCACGGTAGAGGGCATTTAAAGGGAAGAGAAACCATTTCCGTCAGCAATGTACAGGGAAACCGGGGAAACCTGCAAAACGTGAGCAGTGTGATACATGTGCACAGAACAAAAGTGCAAATAAAGATAGAAAAAGACCCAAACAAACATATTAAAAATAGGAAGTCAGCTGGGGAACCCTGATATTAATGGGCAAACATAAGAAACACACCCAGGAAAGCTCCAAAGAAATGAAATGAAGTATGGAAGGGGCTACGGAGCGGAGACCCTTCCAAAAACCATTTCCTTTTTTCTGAGCCTTCCTGGGAGTGTCTGCTATGGTTGCCCATTAATATCACTGTTGCCCAGCTTGGTTATATTTATCCCCAGTTCGTCGTGGTCGGTTGAGGGGTTTATTTGCACTTTTGGCACCAGACAAGGTGACTGAGCCCACAGTACAAATGTGCAGAGCAGGGTTTTTGACTCCTTTGGTCAGGTTTCCCACCCCCAGGAACTACACTATCACTGTGGCCACAGTGTGGTGCAGTAGACAGAGGCAGTACCCCTAGGATCAGAGGGTCACAGGTTCAAATCCAAGCTGGGGCTCCTGCCAACCCAGTCCCCATATTTTACCCACCACTAAACAGAGATAGTAAAGACACTCCTTTATTGCAGAGAACATAAGCATGGTTCACACACCCATTTTGTACCCAACACCGCACACACACCATAACAATGGGCATTACCAACAGCCGAGTCCCCCAAATGCAGTCCTGGAGTGCCACACCTCAATCAGGTCATATGCTTTTCCAAGATACGGACATGCCAGCATGTTGGCGGTAGGGTACAGGTGGTGGAGGGGGCAGTGGCTGCTAGCCACAGAAGACAGTGGCCGAGCCATGTGCAGGCTGGCACGTCCACTGCAACATAGGCCCTGTCGGATGTACAGTCATGGACTTCCCAGAGAATTCAGCACATCTGTGGCAACACAGTGGTGCAGTGCACACAGACAGCGTGTGCAGGAGCAAAAGGTCACAGGCTCAAAGCCCAGCTGGGGCTACTACCATTCCTGTCCACATAATTTCCCCACAACTAAACCATGTTAGTAAGGGCAATCCTTTATTGCTGGGGATATACGCATTGGTCATACGCCTATCTTTTACACCACCAAGCACAGACACCATGACCAGGGGCATTACCTAGAGCAGAGTCTCACAAATGCAGTCCTGGAGGACCACACACCATTCAGGTTCCATGCTGCCACTCATACAAATAACCGTGCTGTATATATATGCACCACCCCCATGGCATGTAGATGTAGCTCATGCATATTCATGAGGGACAGCAGGAAACCCCAACCAGTGTATTGCATACCTGGACTGGATTTGGGAACCTCTGCCGTACAGCAGCAGCCAACAGGGACAGACACACCCACACCCACACCCACAGGCCCCATTGGCCAATGCCTCCTGGTGAGGCAGGACATTGGGCCCTGCGTGCATCTCCCAATACCAGCACTTGCATACCTTAGCAATGTCACCCTACACCAGGGTATATGGTACACAGCTCTCAAACGTTTGCTATGAGTACTGGCAGATAGATATCCCTACGTTACGCACAGTCTGCTCTATGAGCTCCATCATAATAATCTATCTGATGTTTGCGGTGTGTGCGTCAGGTCTGGCCCCTGACAGTGTTTACCACCCTAGGGAGGGACCCCCAACGGTATTGCATACCATACCCATGCCTGTACTGTGCCCAGGACTGGTGTGGTGGGCAAGGATTCTGAACCCCTCTATAGTAGCACAATGCTGGCATACGTGTGGGAGTGTGTGTCTGTCTATACAGTGTGTGTTGGCTGCAAACACTGTCCACAGTTTTGGCCTGATGATGTGCATAATGAGCAGCAAGGTACCATGGGTATAGCTCAGACAGGGTGGGCTGGCCAGGATGCATCTGCACAGGGCATAGGGCACTGGCAGGGACATTGTAGTGGCCGTCCACCACCTCCACAGACAGGGTGACCTCTGTATGTGCTGCTGGGCTTTCACTCCACCCTGACTGTGCAGTGATGGCAGCATGGCTAGGCACCCCCATAGTGCTTCATAGCACCTCCCTCATGTGATATATATGGGTCACCTGTTGGGGCCTAGTCACTGATGTATCTGCTTGTGTGTGCTGCCATCCCAGTTGTGGGTGCATGCATTTCCAGTGGGACTAACCAGCAGACTGTTCACAGCTGGTATGTGCCCTGCTGGAGTGCCTTGCAGTGGCTGATGGCTTGATGCAGGGGAATATCAGATAGTGGTGGGGTGCATCTTAGCATATCCAGGCCTACTGTCTGTCTGATATTGTGGTCTGGGTGTGTGTGGGGCTGCTTGGACTGCCCTGTAGGGTGTCTGTTCCCCAACAGGACTGGGGTTGATGGTCCACTCTACTGCCATCATTGCAAGGGGGGGGGGGGGGGGTTTATAATGGGGATCTGTTGATAGGAGACCCTGCCTGTTTGCCACCCTCAGCTGGGGGGGGGGGGTGTTGGTGGTACATAGCCCACCTAGGGGTCCGTGGGGTTCCCCCTGACTGAGACAGACAGAGATATCCAAGGTGTTCCTGCAGAAACTACCTATCTCACAGATTACGACTGTTTTGGAGCTCTGCCATGGCCTCTCTCAGCCATGGAGGGTGCTGTGGACCTGGTCCAGGGCGCCTCATCGCACACTCAGGGTGAGCACAGTTCCCGCACAGTGTGACTGTGTGTAGCTACTCTGTGCAAATTAAACACCCGGTCAGTACCTCCTACCAGGCCAAGGTGCTGTGTGGGTGCACACGGACACGTCCCCCTACCAGGCCGGGGAGCTGTTGGGGTGCATTCCCCATCTTGTGTTCATCTGTGGACAGCTGATTTGCATGTGCAGTGCATCATGGGTATGGGTGGCCTAACCCTATCCTGGTTCCCACAGCAGACTGTCTGTGTGGTGACATGCAGGCTCTCTGCAGCCAGCCAGGGGCTTGCTGGCAGCTATATAGCTGTAGCCCAATGGTTACTTCACTGTCTGTGGAGCCAGCGGTAATAGGTTCGAGCCCACAGTGGGGTTATTTGATAGGGTTGTCCAAAGCTTTTTTTAGATTTAATGTACATATGTTGCTGCCATCAAACACACCCTCAGTGTACTGTACCCATAAGGTGCCTCTGAGGGTGCTTTATAGGGCACCCTATAGGGCACCTTATGGTTGCCGTCCATATAAGGTGCACTATACATTATCCTGTGACGCAACATATATGGTGCCCTATAGGGGACATTCAAGGGTGCTTTGGCGGACAGTGAACTTTAATATGTGCCTTATGGGCCGCCTTATGTTAACACGCTTTGTGAGTGCGTTTGCTAGTAGTGATAACTGAAATAAAAATAGATTGCCCCCTACAGCACTCATCCCCATAATACACACTGCCTCAGTGAGCCTTCTTCATTGGGCACTGTGGGGGATTGAACCCCTGATCTCTGCACCATTGGTCAGTGTCTTAACCATTGTGCTGTGGCTCTGTTACTATGCTTGGGCATCTGCGCACCGCCTTATGCCACCCAAAATTAACAGTGCACCGCCTTATGCCGCCCAAAATTAATATGCCTCCTAAAGCACTTTTACCCATTACAGTTAATGCCTCAGCCAGCCCTTTTTGTTGTGCACAATGGGGAATTGAACCCATGGCAGCTGCACCCACAGTCAGTGTCTTAACCATTGTACTATGGCTCTGCTCCTTTGTGTGTGCATATCAGGGCGCCACTTAGCCTTCCCACGCACTATTATGCACGGCGCACAATAGCGCTGCGCACAATAGCGCCCCGCGCAAATGTGCGATCGCTTACTCCCGTTTTTTTTCTTTTCTCTGCCTGAACCGCCCACTCCTTATATGGCACAGGCACACTACCGCGGCCCCGCACATTAGGAATGTTTAGTAAACAGACCCCATAGTGTTTCACATGAGAACAAAATGGCCAAAAGGACCTTACATAGAACATAATTTATTTAACATCTTTTTCATACTGCTTTATCATTTTAGTCAGAGCAGTTTACATTGTAACTTAAACATAGTAATGTACATTAAACAAGGACATTGATACCTTGGATTTTTCTGAGGCAATGAAGGGTTAAGAGACTTGCCCAAGGCCACAAGGAGTGCTAGTGGGAAATGGAGCTTGGTCTCTTTGCACCCAAGCCAGTGCTCTAACCACTCTAATGACTAGCCTACTCCCCCACTCCGAATGTTACATAGTAACATAGTAAATGACGGCAGATAAAGACCAGTATGGTCCATCTAGTCTGCCCAGTAAGATGGCAAGAGTAGGTGCACCTGCCACTCCGTGCAGGTCACCCCTCCCCATGTCTTTGTTTAGGGGTGAACCCACTGCTCCGTGTAGGACACCCCTGTTTGTTGAGAAATTAGATAGTTAAGTTTATTTTGATTTTATCCTGTTGCTGTAAAGGGATCCACTGTGTCTGTCCCATGCCATTTTGAATTCTGTCACTATATTTGCCCCCACCACTTCCATCGGGAGCGCATTCCAAGCATCTACCACCCTTTCAGTGAAAAAGTATTTCCTGACATTGCCTTTCAATTTACCCCCTTGCAGCTTCATGTTATGTCCTCTAGTTTTACAGCTTCCCCGTCTTTGGAAGAGGCATGTTTGTTCATTGTTTCTCTTTAAGTATTTAATAGTCTGAATCATATCTCCCCTATCCCTCCTCTCCTCCAGAGTGTACATATTTAGGTCTTCAAGTCTCTTCTCATAAGGCTTCTGACACAGGCTCTAAAACATTTTGGTCGCCTACCTCTGAACAGTTTCCAGTCTTTTTACATCCTTTGCACGATATGGTCTCCAAAACTGAACACAGTTTTCCAAGTGAGGCCTCACCAGTGACTTATACAGTGGCATTAGTACCCCTTCCTTTCTGCTGGTAATTCCTCTTTGTATGCAACCCAACATCCTCCTGGCTTTTGCCACTGCCTTGTCGTGCTATTTTGCCACCTTGAGATCCTCAGAAATAATCACACCAAGGTCCTTCTCCAGGTCCGCGCACACCAACCTCTCGCCCCCTATCGCATACATTTCCCTTGGATTTCTGCTTCCCAAATGCATGACACTGCACTTCTTCACATTAAATCGTAACTGCCAAGCATTAGACCATTCTTCCAGCTTTTGTAGATCTTTCCTCATGTTCTCCACTCCCTCAGGGGAGTCCACTCTGTTGCAAATTTTCATGTCATCTGCAAAAAGACAGATTTTTCCATTCAGTCCTTCAGCAATATCACTCACAAATACATTTAACAGTGCTGGGCCCAGGACCGAACCCTGGGGCACCCCACTATTCACCCTCCTTTCATCCGAGTGAGCTCCATTTACCATCACCTTCTGTCATCTGTCAGTCAACCAATTTCTGATCCAGTTCACCACCTTGGGACCCATCCTCAAACTATTGAGTTTATTGATAAGCCTCCTATGAGGAACAGTATCAAAGGCTTTGCTGAAATCCAGGTAGATGACATCCATCACATGCCCCTATAATATAACATTGTTATGGCTAATAAGATAACCAAAGAAAATAGTAACTGGTTGACTAGAATAAATTAATACATTTGTTGTAGTTGGTTTTCCCACTCTCTGCCTCTGTCTACAGTGTTGCTCTGTGCCAAAATGCTGAAAAGAAAGGGGGCTTTAGGAAAGGAGTGCTGGGCAATATTCTATAGCTTCTAGCAGCATCTTATAGAAACTAATGTGGAGGATGGGTTTGGAATCTTGGTTGCCTGAAAATACTAATTTAATATTTCTGGTTTTCAGACCCATTTCAGATATTCACATTTTCTTCCCACACAACAAATTAAGTGAATTGTTGTCCCTTTTTTGCAGTCATTTTGCCTACAGACATACAAACTGACAGCTAATGATCCCTCTTATATAATTCTTTCCAACATTCTGCATGTTGGAAAGCATAAAAAGGAGTTGGGATGGGAATCTACAGTTTCAAGTTGACCCACTTAAGTGGCCCAAGTCACAAATTAAGGCTTAATACTTCTTTCCACTGTGAAGAATAAGAAAATCATTATAGTCTCAGCAGAATCTCTGGCTAGCTTCCTTTAGTGAAACAAATCAATATTTTTTTCGTGCTTTGTTGAAACATCAAGTGAAAAAAAATCCCATGGTAACTGGATAAAACATCAAAATGTTAATCTTTCCACAGTACTGTCAAACTGAAAAGGAACCTCCTGCTGTGACTGCCAAAGAAAGGAATCTACAGGAGAACTGAGTCAGTAGAAATAACTTTCAAGAATAGATTATTGCTCATTATCTGCTACTGAACCTTCTGAATGGAATTCTGCATGATTAAACATTTAATTCATTCATTTCTGTACCTTGCTTAATTTTCTTGTCTTCTGTGCTAAATTAGTCAAAGAATTATAAAAACATTTGCCGCCAAGATGGGATATATTATCAGTAACTAGCATTCAAATTTTTCACTTGAAGGCCATCCGGGAGGGGGAGGGGGGAGACAAAGAGGTGAAGCATTCTGAAGAAAGGGCTACAAAATAGGTAAATGTCAAGTGCCTGCTACCTGCAATTATTTTGTGTGCAGAAAGATTGTGATGCAGATGGCACGCTGAGATATGTCAGGTATGTCACAGGAAATGGTGGCGGGAACAGGATCAGATACTGTTGTGTTGTTATCACAGGCCTCCTTTGGAAAGTGTTATATGCATAAATGAGACTACAGCACAATATTTAAATACACCTACTAGATCTAAGTGAATACTACGTTTTTTTTAAAATTAATTTAGCACTCATGAGTACATTTCTCAGATGCTTTATCTCCATAATGCATGTTAAAGGTCACAGCACAAATAAAGGGGTCCTAATTTGTGTTAGACTGTCTTGAACACACAGGAAAGTCAGTTCCAACGCATGTTAAAATGTGCGAGCTGCCTTGCAGGCAAATAATATGTAAATAAAACAACATGACCTGCTAATATTGGAAAATTGCATTATTGCACAAATGTTAACTACATCTCGGGAGGTGTAGTTAATTTTCTCCAGGGAGCATCAGCTTACTAACATATGAACAGGGCCGGCCCTGCCATAAGGCAGACCAGGATTCCGCCTAGGGCAGCAGACTTTAGAGGAGAAGTTATGCAGCATTTTCCCCCTCTTCCCTTCCCTCTACCCCCACTGCTGCTGCCCCCACCACCCTACCTACACAGGATGCTCTAAAATCAGTTTCCAGGGGCAGCAGCACAGCACTGACACAGCGCCAGAAAGCTCTTTAACGCCTCTCTCAGTGGTGGGCTTTTGAGCATTTGTGTGCACACGTGTGCACGCTTTCAAGGCCTGACATGTCCCAAGCATATGCACATGCATGCATAAAAATGCTCAAAAGCCTGCCACTGAGCGGTGTGGGCTTTCCTGGTGCTTTATCAGTGCTGTGCTGCTGGCCCCCAAAGCCCTATTTTTGGGCCTCCCAGAGAGGTAGGTTGGTGAAGGCATCAGCAATGGTTGTAAGGGGTAGTGAAGAGAGGCAAGATGCTAGATATCTTGGATGGGGGGGGGGGGGTAAGGAAAGAGGGGAGACATGTTGCATATCTTAGGAGAGGGGAAATGGAATAAGAGGAATACTGACGAAGAAAAGAGATGCTGGAGACCTGGTGGGAGAAAGTAGGGAAGGGGATATGCTGGAGACTTGAGATGGAGAGATGCTGGACTATAAGTGGGGTGGGTCAGGGGGCGAGGTAGGAGGAGGGGCATCGTAGAACAGGGCATGGGAGGGTGGGAGGGGGCACATGGCCGATGATTCACCTAGGATCAGATACCCTTGGGCCAGCCCCGTATATGAGACAAAGCTCTTGGGGTAAGCTTCAAGAGGTTGGAGTGTCCTTACAATAAGAAATCCCCCCGCCCTTGCAGAACCCTCCCCCAGGATGTATAGTAAAAACACAGAAAACCTACCATGGATCTAGGCCTTTTGTAGAAATAGTCCTGTACCCTCGATGCAGCAAACCCCTGACCTCAACCCACTAAGAATCCCTGAGGTTTAGTGGAGCAGCCACCAACCCTGTTCCAGGGCCCAATTTCCAAAATGTAGCTCAAAATTCTGCCCCATGAAGCCATGCATCTTTCTCTGAAAACATTCATCTCCTGTCTCTCTATGCCTTGATACACTGCCATCCCGTGCAAGCCCCAACTCAATCCAAAGGCAGCAGTAATCGCCAATCACTGCTACCTCATGTAGTCATCATGGAAACTGATGTATCTTGATCCCTAAAAGTACATTTGACTACTTTCCTAAGTGTTCATTCATTTATTATGGAGCATAATTATTAAAGTACACTAGGGCTTTGTAGGTTTTGTGCTTTTAGGGTAGCTATGAATGCACAATATGTGCAAAAGTCATATGCTACTTATTGGGGAGTGTACAGCACGGCGCTTAGTGTCACCCACTGAGGTGGTAAGTGCACCTGTGCTAACTGCAACACTGATTGCGAATGTGTGTTGTCAACCCTCACACTAACTACGATGTGCAGACATGCCTACACTCTACCCTTACCTGACACATTTCCCTCCCTGTTGCACATTAAGCAGATGGCATGGAATTACCCATGTGCTGTCTGCTTAGTGCACTTGCCGACTGTTATCACAGGCCATTAACAGGTGCTCAAGTCAATGCTAATAGTTAGTGCAGCTTAGTGAGCATGCCCTATGTTTTAAAGAAGAGTCAATGGCATTTGTTGTCACAGAAAAAACTGGTAGATATAATGGCACATTCTTTTATTATTAGACGTGTTTCACATAAGTGATAGAACTTGTTGGAAAGGGTTCATCTGTCTGTCTGCTTGTCTGTCCATCCATCTGGACATGTTTGCACATGCACAAATAAGTAAGCAAGAATAAGGGAAAAACAAAACAGACTAATGAAGGAGCCAAGGGTGGCTGGAAGGCTAAGCCCTGCTACACTAAGGAACAGTAGAGACCCTGAGAAGAAGTCAGCACTGTCCCTATGGGCACCAAACTCCTACCATCACAAGCAGGGCTGGCCCATCCATTGTACCAGAATTTTGTTCGCACAGGGCCCCACGCTTCTGGGGGCCCCAGGCTAACTTCATTCCACACATGGTTGGTTTGCAGGGCTGGCTTGAGAGGGATCCAGGGAGGCCTGAGGCCACGGCTCACCTCTGCACAGCTGCCGGAGTGAAGAGCGGCTTGTTCCTTCACTCTGGCAGCTATGTTCTCATGAAGCACTCTGAGTGCTGGAAAACAAGAAGCGCTCTTTAACCTCTGGTGCCAGCAGACTTCATGAGAATTCAGCTTCCAGAGTGAAGGAACATGCCATTCTTCATTCTGACAGCTGTGCAGAGGTGAGCCAGGGCTTCGGGCCTCTCCAGCTTTCTCTGAAGATAGACAGACAGGCGCGGGGCTCTTCAGGAAAGGGCTAGGATAGGACTGAAATGGACTGATGATGGGGCTAGGACTGGAAATTGACTGATTGGGGGTGGGGCTTGGACTGGAAATGGGCTGATGGAGTGCTAGGGTAAGAATGGAAATGGCTGATGGGGAGCTAGAATTGGAAATGGGCCGATGAGAGGCTAGGATAGGACTGAAAATTAGCTGATTGGGGGAGGCTTGGACTGGAAATAGGCTGATGAGGGGGCTAGGACTGGAAATGAACTGATTGGGGGGGCTTGGACTGGACATGGGCTGATGGGGGACTAGGATAGGACTGGAAATGGTTGATGGGAGGATACAATTGGAAATAGGCTGATGGGGGGCTTGGACTGGAAATGGGCTGATTGGGAGGAGCTTGGACTGAAAATGGGATGATTGGGGGGGCTTGGACTGGAAATGGGCTGATGAGGGGCTGGGACGGGAAATGGACTGATTGAGGGGGCTTGGACTGGAAATGGGCTGATGGGGGCTTGGACTGGAAATGGGCTGATGGGGGCTAGGATAGGACTGGAAATGATTGATGAGGGGCATGGACTGGAAATGGACTGATGGGGGATGGGAGAATGGGACTAGAAGGGAGCGGATGCTGGGTGGGGCTGGAACTAGAAGGGAGCTGATGTTGGGGGAAGTCTAGAAGGGGATGGGGCTGGGGGAGTGAGGATGGAGAGGGGAAAAGATATTTTGTGTGGGAGGGAAGAAAAATCTACGATTGACCGGGTATTGGGAGAGTAAGTGGGGATTGAGTATAGAAGGGTGAAATTTGAGTTGATGAAAAAGAAATAAAGAAAGAAATGGAGGAAAGAGCAAAAGGGGAAGATCAGTATGTTAAAGCAGATAAAGAGAGAGAATGGAAAAAAATTAGAAGAAAGAAGAAAGGACAAATGGACAGCAGACAATGGAGAGTTAGCAGAAGACACAAAAGAAACCAGAAGAAAGTGACTGGAGCAATTGCAACTGAAAAATAAAATGCTCAAACAACAAAAGGTAGAAAGATACTTTTTTATTTTGAATTTATTAACTGCAATATGTCAGCTCTGGGAAATGTGTATTATTAACGTCTTTGCATTTTGTTTAGAGGAAATTAATTTAGAGCTTTATTTCTCCAGTGGTGTTGTAGATTCCAAGTTTGGCTTTTTGGGTTTCCAATTTAATTATTGTCTTTCTATTTTTAAATTGTGATTGCTTGTTCTTTGTTTGGTGACAGTCTATGTTCTGCATGTATAACCAAGCTGAGGTATACTGTTCTTGTAGTTTCTATTTAACAGTGCCACTTGTCCTCTTTCCCCAATAGGAGATGTATTGATTTAATATTTGCAGTGTTGCCTTTTGATAGCTAGAGTTTGGTGCTTTGTGAGTCCTGGTGATGCTGTTATGATACGGTGGGTTTGCTATGGGTTCAAAACCTATCACCTCCCATCCTTCAACCAATGATCACGAAAACACCATAGAACAGAACAAGAAGAACATCCAATAACAACACCTCAGACATCCCTACAATCAACATGAAAACCAAGCAATCAACATTTAAAAGAGCTTTCTCCCTATACGCTCCCCCACTATGGAATGAGCTACCCACCTCAATATGAGCCATCAAGGACTTGTCGGACCACAGGAAAGCAATAAAAACCTCTTCATGGAATACTATGGACCCAACCCATGAACAACATTGCTTAAACATAACTATTACAGTCTGTAAACACAATCTCAGTTCATCTCTCCCATGGACCTGTACCCTCAGCCCCATAAATAACTACATCCTGAATAAACCATTGCTGATTTAATGTTAATAGTTATTCTTTAATACATGCCTTTGAACCCCATATAATCATCAAAGTTTAACATCCTATTCTATGTAAAAGTTTGGATTTGGTGCTATGTTAACCCTGGGAGTACCGATGGGGTCAAAAGTGACCCCATTGCAAGTTTCACAACGCGTATCTCAGAAACTAGTTGTTCAAGAATGCAATCTTTTTATGACTTTTCACATTCTCTTTATATTGCGCCATGAAAGGAATAATTTTCATCCGCTAGGTGACGCTAGTAATGAATTGCAGCACAGAATACCAGTGGGGTCATTTTTGACCCCAGTTGCTTACGTCCGGTTTGGATCGTGATACAATTTGCAGTTTTGTGAATTTTTTGAT